>BTPG01000002.1:302342615-302645115 GCA_036245525.1 Semisulcospira habei
GCTGGGCATCACTCTGACGCACTAGGACATAGTCGATAAGGTGCCAGTGCTTGGAGCGAGGATGCATCCAGGTGGTCTTTCAACTGTCCTTTTGCTGAAAAGTAGTGTTGGTGATGACCAGTTGCTGCTCTGCACAGAACTCCAACAGTAGGCGGCCATTGTCATTGCAGTTCCCCACGCCATGCTTGCCGAGGACTCCTTTCCAGGCTTCAGAGTCCTGGCCCACTCTGGCGTTGAAGTCGCCAAGGATGATGACTTTGTCGTCTGCAGGGGTGCTCTGTATGAGGCTGCGCAGGTCAGTGTAAAACTTGTCCTTTTCAGCAGGCTCTGCCAAGAGGGTTGGGGAGTACACACTGAGAAGGGTGACGTGTTGCTGGTGTCTCAGTGGGAGGCGCATGGACATGATGCGGTCTGAATGACCCGTTGGTAGGTTTTCCAGCTTAGTCGCAATGGAGGTCTTGACCATGAAACCCACGCCTGAGAGCCGTCTTTCTGATGCAGGCCTGCCTGACCAGTAGAGGGTGTACCCAGCGCCAAGTTCTTGGAGGCTGCCTTCGTCCGGAAGGCGTACTTCGCTGAGCGCGGCGATGTCAATGTTTAACCTCCGCAATTCATGGGCAATGAGGGCGGAGCGACGTTCGGGGCGTCCGCTGTCTGCTTTGTCGAGCATGGTTCGGATGTTCCAGCATGCTACGTTGAGTCCGGTCGTGGTCGTCATCAGAGTGGATCCGTTATTCTTTCTTGTTTTTTGACCGCATGAGAAGATGCCCGTTGACCGCGGCTAGCCAACTGGGGTTGCGAGGGGACGAGCTTTGGTTAGGCCACCTTTTCTAGGCCCCTCTCCGTGTGGAGCAAGCAGTGCTGTCCCTAGAGAAGGCTGCTTGGTCGTTCAGGGTGTGCCGAGTGATGTTGTCATCCCCAGGTCAACATCAGGCGACCAATATCCTGAACCGCCTGCATGCAGGTTTGAGACTGCGGCTTCCAGTGACATCTTTCACCTGCCGTTTCGCCCCTCGCCCATCGCTACAGGACTTGGAATGGTCAGTGTCATGGTCCGTGGACGTTTCCTAAAGCCTGCGCGGTGGAGCTTTTTGGTGGAGTGCAGTGTGCGCAGTACTGGCCCCACCCTTTAAACCCTTGGTTCATCTGCCATGGCCTAGCAAGCTGGGACGATGGCATCGAGGTCCTCGGGTCGTAGGTTTTATATCAGACTGTCCTTGTCCTAGTCTCTGGCTCAAAAGCCTTCCCCGGAGACACGGGGGCTTTGATGTCAGGGGTTTCCTCCCTTAGCCTTTCCGCAGCCAAGCGGCCAGGCCTGCAAGGCAGCAGGCGACTCGTGGAGGGCGGGGTCGTCTATGTCCCGTGCAGATGTGAACATCTGCCCACTGCCCACACTTGAGGCAATAACAGCAAGCAAACTGCCACGTCTACAAGAGGCACTGCAAATCAAGTGCACCAGACTGGTGCTGCAGTGGATCCCTTCACACTGTGGCATCTATGGCAATGAAGAAGCAGACAGAATGGCAAAAGTGGGCGCAGAGGAAGAACAAGGTGAAAATGGGAGTCAGCTTCACAGAGATGAAGACCATCATTAAGTCTGTGTAAAGACCACCACAACGGCCCCTAGACAGTTACCATCAGCTGTCCAGACAAGAGCAGGTGACCATCTTCCGTCTGAGGACCGGGCACAACCGACTTAATTTCCACCTGCACAGATGCTTCCACCTCGTGCCATCTCCCCTGTGCCCTTGTGGAGAAGCAGAGCAGACCACAGAGCACATCCTCCAGGACTGTGGGAACCACCAGCTGCTGAGGGAGGAGATATGACCGAAGCCCGCCAGTCTACAAGAGAAACTGTACGGGCCTGTGGAGGCGTTACAGAAGACCACAGATTTCACATTGAGAGCCAAACTCCAAGTGTGACAGCGTTCGTGGGTGAATTTAATAGCATGTCCATGATGCCAAAGGCGGGCAGGCCCAAACCCTCACAACTGAAGTAACGAGATAAAAATTACATCATGTCTAGTTACGCTAACCTCGCTGCTGAACGTACATTTGGCGCAAAGCGCCGCATGTGCGTATGTGTGTGTGCATATGTAAACAAGAGAATCTCCGCTATTTCTGTACACACAAGCTTGAAACTTGGAGAAATACTTTCTTAAAGGGGTGGCTAAGAGAGCCTCCGAGCATATTGTAATTATTGTAATTGAATGTCTCGTACAACCGTTTATAGGAAGTCGATTGACCCAGATTAGAGTCTGTAATTTTTGTCATGTTTACTTGAAATTTTGGATATAGCTAGTTTGGATAAAGACATTGAATGAGTTCGTTAGACAGCTTTGTATCCTCTCAACTTCTGTAGTAAAAATTAATTCTTTTTAGAAAAGAATTAAAACAGAAAAAAACAACTTGACTTCTAGAGAAAGTCAGCGGCGGTGACGTAATTCTTTCTAGCGTGCACTGTGCTCTCTCTCACAGACATGCGTGCATAAATAATAATAATAATTACGGTATTTATAATGCGCTTATCTTATAATAATTATAACTCTAAGCGCGCATGCACACGCTTTAGACGACTCACGTACCACAAATAGTGAAATACATTACGACAGTCAGCTTGGGGTGGGGAGTGTGGTGGTATGGTGCTAGAACTGTTGACAGAGGTGAGTTTTGAGGGTGGACTGGAAGGAGGAGAGAGAGTGTTTCTGACGGAGAGAGAGTGGGGGAGTGTTCCAGGTGGATGGACCGTATACTGAGAAGGAGTGGGGGCCGAAAGTGCTGAATTTGGTGCAGGGGATGTGGAGGCGGAGAGGGTAGGAGGCGGAGCGGAGGGAGCGGGGAGGAGTGTAGGGGTGAAGTAAGTTTGAGAGATAGGCAGGAGCGCAGTTGTTCAGGGATTTGTAGCAGAGAGACAGCATCTCCAAGAGGCATGAACATCTATGCCTCTTGAGGATGTTTGCAGCGTGTGCATGCACGCACACACACACATCGACGTGCTTTCAGAAGAGCATGCAGGTGTACTTAGTATAGCATGTAGCTAGGTAAAGTCAACCTGATTTCACACAAATTATAGTAAGACTGAAATTGTACCATAAAATTCTAGTTTTGTCACCATTTTCCCAAATCTTGAAGTGAAACTCATATCACGTTAAATATAAAATTACGTAAAAACAAACAAACAAAACACGTCATGACAAATGACATTTGACAAACCAATGACGCGTATGCACTGCTCATGCCCCTTATAGAGTTCACTATGACGCATTGGCACATCTGCGAGGCTTTTTCAAAAGGAGATATTTCAACATCAGACAAAGACAAAAGGTAGAGACCGTTGACAGCGAAGACAGCTCTCATATAGAAGGGACTTTGTGGGTTATGGTGCATCCCATCTTGTTTACCTATTTCCTGAGCTCCTGTGACCCTTGTCTGTTCCAAGGGATCAACCAAATTAGTATGCATAGAAAGGTCTTACCATCAGGTATCTTTGCACCAAGTTTGGGTTTGAAGTTGTGAATAGCATTTGAGAAAAAGTAAATTATGTCAAAATATAGCTATTTTTGATTTATTTCCTGATCCCCTGTGACCTTGACCTTTGTGAGAGGTCACTGAAATTAGTATGTTTAGAAAGGTCTTGCCACAAAGTATCCTTGGGCCAAGTTTGAAGACCGTGGCTTGAATAGTCACTGAGAAAATGCCAACGTTAAAGGTTTTACCATGGACGACAGTGGACGACAGACGACGGCAGACGTACGTACCGATGACCACTGGCCCAGAACATAGACTCACTTTTGCTGCGCACGAGAGCCAGAAAGCATATTTGATGTCCAAATTAGTACCGATACCTTCCTAAGCCATAAGCGGGCCACAATAAATAGGTAAGTACCAAATCTGTGTGGATAACCGACATGTAAACAGGCCATCAACTTAGATACTAGCCAATCAGTGCAATCCAGTTTTTCATCTAAGCACCCAGCATGAACTCTGTGCAATAGACATAGTTTCACTCCAGCCTTAAAAGCGGTAGGGGCTCATGGCTTGTGCATTCAGCTGAATACACTGCATGTCGATATAGCCATACCGTCCAATCAAGCCCGTCCGACTCGGCACACAAAAAGTGAATAGTGAATGACCCCCTATCCTCTCCCCCATTCAGATTAACTGAGTTGTCTATAAGCGTGAATGGGCCCACAAAGCATGCCTATGGTTAATGCAGCGTACGAGCGAACATGAGGATCTATGCTTAGTGAATGGTACCCGGTAGGTTCACCTAAGGCGTTGCATCACTTAAGCGTCACGCAGCGGTTTAGACCAGTTACACCTGCAGTACCGTAAAGCCGCAAAAAGTATGTGGTCATGGCGGTCGTTGTTTTGTCTTCACTGCCGTCTGCAATGGGAATTTGTATCCTCCAATTGCTGAAAATGTCCTCTAATTGCTGAAAATTGATTTCAACCGAACAGCTGAAAACTTGGAGCAATGCCGAAAATCAACTTTAAAATTTTTTTCGACAAATGCCAATAATTTGGAGCAAAAGAAATTGCCCAAAAAATTAGAAGTTTTACAGTATTATAAGAGGTCTTGACCTCTTCCTGTCACGCATGGCTCCCTCCTTGGCCTCTTTCAGGGCAGATTCCAGGGACTTGACACGGTCCATTGTGGCTCGAAGGCGCTTCTCCAGCTTGGGTAGCTCACAGCGCAGGTCAGCATTGTCACGCACCAGCTGCACAGAACATGAAATGATTAATACCACGCACTGCTCTGTTGTCTTGTACAATTTAAAGCATATCTGTGAGTCTGAATGCTCACAAAAGGAACTGCATTTTCAGCTTTACAAGTATCATCTCTAAACTAACATTTCTTGTCCGGAAAAAACAGATACATAATGAATGACTGGACAGACAAAACAAAAAAAGTGAATGAATGAATGAACAAACTTCAGGCAATGTTATTTCCCTACCTGTTTGTGGACCTTGGTCAGCTGCTCCAAGTTGTTCTCGAGGAAGGAGATTTTCTGTTTCTGGGCCATGTTGCCACCAGCATCCTCCTCTTCTTCCTCATTCTTGTTGGCGGACTGAAGTATAAAGAGCTAATCTGACACATCAAGCAAGTGTTTGCTACATTTTTAAATTACGTAAGCAGTGCTCAGACCAAAGTGACAAGAAGTATTTTCTTTGTAATGTAAGTGACCAAAATGCCATATACTGTCCTGACAATATGCAATTTTTGACAAAATACAATCGATTTAGACAAACCTCAGGAAATCAAACACAAAAGGGGTGGGAGGGAGATGAGGGATGCACTTTGCGTCAGAAGTTATGTACTGTTGACATTAATGCTAGGATAATAATCAACTTTTTGAACCCGTTTTGGATATCTGATCTGCCTAACCCTTTCAGTACTTATACAGTACCCATGACTACAAGTACAAGGGGGTTAAGTTATGTTGTTTTCATTCCTATGTCACATGAACAATCATGTTAGTGCAGTGCACACTGTACCTTGTGAGCTCGCTATAATACACACTGTATCTATTTCCTTGTAGCTCAATTTCAGACATGTTCTGACTCCTTGGGTACCAGCTCGGTTTGTCAAAAGCAGCAGACACATGCTAACTGATGAAGCTTCTTAGCATAGTTCAAAACAATATGCATTCTACAATTATTTTTACGACAACGGCGACCTATTTTCAACAATATTTTCCCTCGAAATATGCGAGACTAAAAAAAAAACAACACCTTTGCCAGATCGAAAATGGTGCATATAAGGTCAGAGTCAAACAAAGACCACTTCAATGCCGAATACTAAACTTAAGTAATAATTCAAAACTTTTTTTGAGTGAACATCAGAAAACACTCACTGTTCCATTGCATTACTCTGACGACAATATATAGACAATAAGGCTTGAAACATAGTTTTCAAAAGTCAAATTGAAATTAGTGGCTGCCAGCAAGAGGATACATGCTTGTGAACAGGCCCTTACGACTGCAGAGTCGGAACATTCTGCGCTCCACAATTATCATGATAAAAAACTAATATCATTCATTTTGCATGAAAATAGTCTATACATAACTCTGGGAGAAACATAAGCTCCACATTTATAATTCAAACATTACTGCGAGGATAACTGCTTCCCTTCATGTTCCATGAAGATAGTTTAACCCCTTTGTGCATGCAGCCACTGGTACTGTAAACAATGGCAATGCTATACAACACTTCTGCATCTGTTGATGAATGAGCTAAGCGTTACTAACATAATTACTAAATATTCGACCACTTTTTACACATAAATTTTCTGATTTCTCAGCTCTGGTCGAATATTTAGGAGTTTTGGTGTTCAAGGAAGAAGAAGAATATTTAGGAGTTTTGAAAAAGTTGATTGACTGCGGAGGTAGCATGGTCAAAATATTGAGGCTCAAATTTGACCTTGCACAGGCTTGCCAATCGACCTGCTTGTGTTTTTACCTTGTTTGAGTTGAAACACCAACAGCAGTTAGTCATCACAAATGGGAGTACCCACAGGGGGAGGGTTCACGTAAGAATGTTTTAAAAAACTTTTGTGTCGCTGATTTTTTACTAGGCAGTGGTCGAATATTAGGGCGCAATTTTCTATTGCTGGTTGGATATTTACAAGTTTTAATTTGCTGAAAAATCGTCAAAAACAGCTTGTGGTTGAATATTTAGGGTGGTCAAATATATAGGATAATTACGGTACAAAGACTTATATTTATGTTCCATGAAAATAGTCTGCTGCTGGGATAATCACCTTCTTGACCCTATTCTGGAGGTCCTGCACAAAGAGCTTGCGCAGGTTGTGTAGCGTCTGCAGCTCTTTCGCCACCGTCTCCTCAAGCCCCTTCAAGTCGGCCTTGGCCTGCTCCCGACGTGACATTTGGGTCGACAGTTCAGACAGCTTGGCTGTTTTCTCCACATCTTCTGCCTTCAGCTTCTCAAGGTCACCCTGCAACTTCTCCATCGCCAGCGACAGCTTCTGGTTAGTGCTGTGTGGTGATAGAATAACAGACAAACAGTGTGAGATCATAAGTAATGAAGCACCCTCAGCAAAGTGCCATCTGAATTTCTAACAGTTCAGCTCACCCAATAACACATGCAATGTTTATGTGCAAAATCAATCAAATACCTGATTTACTTATGACTCCTCAAAAACACAATTTCACCTCTTCTTCAACATTCAGCAGTAAGGCCCATTACCAATTCTGGGGTGGGCAGTGTGTGTGTGTATGTGTGTTTTTTCAAACGTACACAACAGAAGCAGAAGACAGGCTGACCATGACATTTCAAGGACTGAGTCTGATCATCTTAGCACCTACAGATCACAAAGCTGATCAGGCACTACCCTTGAACTATAATGGTCAATCCATCTTGCACATGGCTGAAAGAGCATACTTACTCCTTGAGCTGGTCGATCATGCTCTGTTTGTCAGCGATCTCCTCTCGCAGAGTGGCCAGCTGCTTCTGGTGCTGCTCCCTGTGGGCCATCATCTGCTTCTCCAGTGTCTCCTTGATCTCAATCTCAGACTGAAGCTTGTTTGACGTCTCCTTCTCCTTCTCGGTCGCAGCAGTCGCCACTGATTCTGTCAAGACAAGAACAAAGAACATAAAAACTTCTTAAACGTCTCCTTCACTGCTGTGATGAAGCTCTATACTCGTGCATAGTGCTCATACATTAGGATAAATACGGTACGGTTTTTGTTAACGGTTTGTTTGTGCCGATAGTCTGTGGGGCCTGCTGCCCACGTGGAATCTGTAAGACATGGTTAGCACGGAGTTTTAGTGAGTTCTGTTTAGTGAGTTCTAGGCAAAAGCGGTGTCTGTCAGAGCAGGAATATATTACTTATTAGTACGGGGCTTTATCGTCAGCTCGGACGGATGTATGTGAGATACCTAGCCCGTATTCCAAGACTCTGAAGCCTAGATTTCAGGTATGTTTCTATATATGTAGTATTGATAGTTGCTTAGTTAAAGACAGTATGCGCTGGTAAGAGTAATTTGCTTGTATGGTGTTGACCGGTTTGGTTTAGTTAGGTTGGTTTAGAATTCAGTGAAGTAACCCATGTTTTGTATACAGTGTTTACCGAGATAGATAACTAAAGGAATGGGAGGTGTGTATGTCTAAGCCGCTATGAAGATAGTACGTGGTTGGTTAAGCATAATCTTTTCCAGTGTATAGAGTAGTGTATAGCAAGAGTGTTAGGCTGTAGTGTTTCAAGATAGTGACAGAGATATGGGGGTGTTACGGAAGTAGACAGTTTATGAAGCACGTGTGTGAATGAACGTGTGAGTTATTTGTATCAGCCAGGTTAAGTGACGTTTCTCATTGATCCAATATGTTGTGTGTTTAGCAAGCGTTACGTTTGGATCCTTGTTGTTGTGTTTAGAGTACTTGTAAAGAGTGGAACGACGGACGCCGAGACGTCAGTCACAGGTGGGACCTAACGTGAGGTCATCCCTCCAGCTCTTCGCTCAGAGTGAGTCTGATCGGGACCAAGATACCCGGATCACAGCAAGAACTGCGCTACGGTGCGAGTACAAGGACGTCCGTGTTACAGACAGGACGACAGGAAAGAGCATACAAAGGACTTTCACACCTAGACGTGAGAAGGACCAACGTAACCAGGCAATAACATCAAACAGGTTGGAGACAGTGTGAAATTAAAGCCAAGCCTGGCCGAGATAGTGTGTGATGTGTATGTGATGTGGATGCTGGGTGTGGGGAAAGGAGTGATGTATATAGCTTGATAGTTGTGAGCGTTTTTTTCGTATATTTATCTTGTATAAAAGTCACTTTAGAAAGGGAGCCCGTGTGTTGAGTTTTACCGCATGAATGCGCCCGTCTGAGTCAGTGGCGGTGTATGCGTCTGTTGCGTGAGAGTCTGTACGTGCGACTGTGGGCAAGTCTGCGTGCGTTACAGCTGCCATCAATTGTGTCAGAAAGAAAATGTGTAAGTAAATGATCCCCAAACATCTTTAATTTGAGGTCAGCAAAAGGCATGGATTCTCATAACCTTGCAAATCCCTCAACCAGCCCCTTTTATTTGGGAAAAAACCCACTGATTCATAGGCAACTGCAGCATCAATTCTGTCAGAAATATAATTAGAAAGAGGAACATAAGACTAATAGGCATATCCTCAACCCCAAACAGCACCTTCAATCTGAGAACAGCAACATGGCTAGATTCTCATAAACCCTTCGCCAGGACCTCATGCAGCATTTGCAAGGGACTGATTCGCAAGCCTCTGCATTAAGACAAGTCTTTAGATCACTGCTACACAGCTATCAAGGGCGCGTACCGCTCGATTCTGCGTGCTGCTCTTGGGTACTCCGATCACGTTATGACTGACCTCGTGCCAACCTATAAACAGTCACTTAAGTGTGTCAAACCCGTGCAGCGCACAGTGAAGCAGTGGACTGTCAATGCCCTAGAAACGCTCTGTGGTTGTTTCGAGAGCACAGACTGGGGGGTGTTTAAAGAGGTCGTGTCTGACATTCACGAATACACCGAGACTGTGTGTGACTATGTCACCTTTTGTGAAAGTCTGTGCATTCCCACAAAAACTGTTAAAAGCTATGGCAACAACAAGTCCTGGTTTAATGCTGACACTCATCAGAAACTGCAAGAGAAACAGGAGATGTTTCCAAGTGGCGACGAGGTGTGGTACAGGAAGGCCAGATATGACCTAGGCAGATCCATCAGACCTAGGCAGATCCATCAAGACGGCCACAGCCAGCTACCATCAGCGATTGGAGGATGACCTGGCTACTGACAACCCCAGGGCCCTGTGGCAGGGGATCCAGAAGATGACGGACTATAAGCCGCCTGCCAAGTCTGCCGACACCGATGACGTCGCTCTGCCGGACACTCTCGAGTTCTACGCCCGGTTTGATAGGTGGAACAATTCTGCTTCATCCTCGTCTGTGCCTGGCCTCCGTGTCACTAGCGACAGCAGTGCCCGCACTGGTTGTCTCCCCCTACTTGCTTCGAGCGGCGGTGTGTGGGGACACGGCCAGTGTGGATACTAGTCCGTCCTCCACTATGCAGGATTCTATTGATAGAGCCTACACTGGTTGCCTCTCTCCACTCGCCTCATGTGGCGTTTGAGGGGAAACCAATGTGGGCAACTTTCCGCCCTTCGCTGTGCATGATTCCGTTGACAGTGCCCATGCTGGTTGTCTCCCTCCACTCACTTCACGTGGCGATGGGGGGGACATAACCAGTATGGACAATTTTCATTTTCAGCCCCCCACTATGTGTGATTCTGACAGTGCCCATACTGGTTGTCTGCCTCTACTCGCTTCACGGGGCCATTGCGGGGACATAACCAGTGTGGACTCTGTGCATGCTTCTGATGACAATGTCCGTGCGGGTTGTCTTCCTCGGCCCGCTATGTGCGGCGAGCCTGGGAAGACAACCAGTGAGGACAGCTCTGCGGCCTTCACTGTTAAGGACTCTGACGTCAAGGCTGTTTTTTCAGCATCTGAACATTAGGAAAGCCGCTGGACCTGACAATGTGTCTCCCTGTGTGTTGAAGCACTGTGCAGATCAGCTCGCTGGTGTGTTTTCTGACATCTTTAATATGTCACTCAGTCAGCATAAAGTGCCAAACTGTTTCAATGGTCCCAAAGAAAACCAAAGTGACATGTCTAAACGACTACAGACCAGTGGCTTTAACCACTGTTGTCATGAAATCACTTGAGCGACTTGTCCCGTGTTTCATTAAGTCACTTATTGACCCGCGCTTCGACCCATATCAGTTTGCTTATAGAGGGAACAGATCCGTAGAGGACGCTATCTCTTTGGCTCTATTTCATGTTCTTCAGCACCTAGAGCAACCTAACACATATGCACGCATTCTCTTCGTAGATTATAGCAGTGCCTTTAACACTATTGTCCCTTCCAAGTTTTTTTTGATAAACTACAACAGATTGGTTCTTTTCCACAGTCCATTTGCTTATGGCTGCTCGACTTTCTCTTGGATCGTCCGCAGGTCGTTAAAGTGGGTGACCGTGTGTCCTCCCGTATTTCCCTGTCCACGGGCACCCCTCATGGGTGCGTTTTGTCTCCTTTGCTGTACTCACTCTTCACTTACGACTGTAGAGCAAGTCTGGAGGGCACGCAAATGTTTAAGTTTGCCGACGATATCACAGTGGAGGGAATGCTAAAAAACTGTGATAAATCCAATTACCGGGAGCAGGTTGATCAGCTTGTGCAGTGGAGTGACCAGAACAATCTGGAACTCGATGTCGGTAAGAAAAAGGAGCTGATAGTGGACTTTAGACTACAAAACTGTTCTCCCCCTTCTTGTAGTTCACCACCAAACCATAGAAACTGTTCAGCATTTTAAATTTCTGGGATCCACTATCAGCGATGATCTTACATGGGAACAAAACATAGAGAACATTGTAAAGAAAGCACAGCAGCGCCTTTATTTTTTTTAGAAGGCTGAGGGCTTTTGGTTGAGTAGCACTGGTATGGAGCACTTCTACCGGGCCGCAGTCGAGAGTGTGTTGACATTCTCGATCGCAGTCTGGTATGGCAGTGTGTCAGCACGTGACAAACATAGACTGAACCGTGTCATCAGGACAGCATCCAAAATAGTCGGCAAAGACATGCCAAGTCTTGACAGTGTGTACCAACAGCGACTGCTTAGACGTGCAGGGTTTATTGCACGCGACACTACACACCCGGCTAACTGTCACTTTAACTTGCTTCCGTCTGGTCGCCGTTACTCTGCTCTCAAAGCACGCACATACGTTTTAGTAACAGTTTTTATCCTAGTGCTGTTCGAGCCCTTTCAGCATAATAAGCGTGCGATGATGTGCTCTCTGGGCCGATCATAGAGTTTCATTGCCGAGGACTGATGTTTGTGTGAATGACTGAGTGAGAGTGTGTATGTGTATGGAATCATGTGGCCAGCCTACAGAGCACCTCGCCCAACCCTTGTGCTATCCCTTTGGCTGTTGGTGGTTCTTTTGGTCGAGTTGACTCCATGAGTCTCCTCCCCTGGCGGGCCGCGCCCCCAACGGTTGAGAGGATAGTGTATGCCAGTATTTAGCCTAGTCTTATGATCTATATTAACTAATTTTTCGCCTCACTGTGATCACTATTAATGACATACTTACTATAAGATATTCTGTTTCATTTTAAACGATATACTTTTACTTTTAATTAATTAATTTAGACTTCATAGATTAATATGCGTGTGTGTTGTGTGGGTGTGGTAGATGAGTGTGGGTGTGTGAGTGGGTACTCATTGGTTTGTGAGATTAGTTGTCCAGTTTGAAAGTTTTTATAGAGTGTGTAGGGCATTGGGTTTGTGTGATAGAGTATTAATTATTTTTTTGTTGTTGACTGTGATGTTTGTAATTGTAACAACACCAACACACATTCCTATGCTTTATGTTTCTTAAGGCAAATGGCAATAAACAGTATCTATCTATCTATCTGTTATCAATTCTTAAAGGGATGGGGAAGTTAACACTAACAGTAGCAAAGTTAACCCCTAAACAACACCCTCAGTTTGAGGTAAGATGCATGCATATATTATTTTCTTGAGCCCTTGTCTGTCCCTCATTCGCCCATTTCATTTACAAGATACAGATTCATGAACCCCTACAGATGCAAATGAAAGAGACTAGATGAAAGACTTGCATGGGAACTAACATGGAAAAACAGGCACCATACTTACACAGAAATTCTGTACACAGTATACTAGTATTTTAAAAATTGTGCAACTCTGAACGCAAAGGAAAGCTGCTGCATCCTGTAAATGATACTCACGCTGTGCTTTGAGCTGAGCGCACTCTTCATTCAGGGAGTCTACACTTTCTTCTAACTGACGTTTCTTGTGCTCCACGTCCTTGATGGTCTCAGCCAGGGTTGCCATCTTAGCCTCATACTGCACACATATGTTATCTTATTATGAAGGGTAATAAAGTAAAGCTTAATAAGTCACTGCACTAATGTGCAACAATCAGTCAATGCTAAACTGAAGCAGTCGTGTAGCACACAAACAGAGGAAGAACCACAAAGTGTTTTCTGTTAAACATTAACTGCCGGGGCAAGGCGAATGGAACCCAGCAGCAAGAGACCTAAACCCTTATCAGCCCCCGCAGTCACAGGGGCTCATAAGGATTTATGTCTCTTGTTAGTCCTGTAGTCTTTTATGTCACATTTTTTATCATTTACATCTGTGTTCTTCATTCGACTTTACGTTTGTTCGTGTGCAGTCATTTCAGAAGTGAAATTTGTGATCACTGGCACTGAAGGGGTTAAATAACTAGCCCTGGAACACTACAGCAGGAGAGGAGTCAACCATGACAATTAAAGAGTGGTGCCAGAAGAGCCTGGTGAATACAAATGCCTAAGCTCTTCTGGCACAACTATGAACTACCATGGTGACACTTTCTCCTGAACTGTAATGTAGCCTTCAGAGGACAACCATTAAATCTGGGACTTAAGGAATTTTTACCTACAGGCCCAATATAAAATTAATAAGAATTAAACAGACAAAATGAAATTAAAAAAAGAGAAAAAAGTCTCATACACTCAACAGAAGTATGTGGAGAAAAAAAGAGGATTACCTGCTGAATCCTCAGCTTGCAGTCATCCAGCTCGGTCTGCGTCTCATTCAGTTTCTGGCTGTTGTCAGATGCCTGGCTCTCCAGGGTCTGGGCACGAGCACTCAGGGTTTTCACCTCTGACTTCATCTTGCTGATGTACAGACGAGCCACTGTGAACTCCTCCTCCCAGCTTCTCACCAGCTCCAGGGTTTGGCTTCAGACACATGAAAAAAAAAAGTTAAAACGTATCCAAAAGTACAGCAGCAAATCATGTCATTATGAAAAGATGCACAGACCCTCAGGAGCTTTGGCATGCTGCTGGGACTAATGAAGATGCTACAAACTTCACATGACAAAACAAAAACACACCTCTTTACATATCAATGCCCCTTAACCCTGTCAGTAGAGGTTTTTGTTGCCCGTGATTCCTGCTGACTACATCACGACAAAACATGTATGACCGATCTACATGTGTAACTTTTGTGACAATAAGTAAAGAGCTGGCTTCTGCATCAGAAAAAGTCCATGTTTTCTCAAATTTAAGCATTTTTCACACATCTGTCAACCCCGTGACCCTTGACCTTTGCGATGAGTTGACTAAATTAGTATGCATAAGAAGGTCTTATCATCAACTACCTTTGTGCCAAACTTGATTGAAAAGTGCAAAAAATATTAATAATAACTACAATTCTATCAAAAATTGGCATTTTACACACATTTCCCAACCTCTTGTGACCCTTGACCTTCTGAGAGGTCACCCAAATTAGTATGCATAGATAGGTATCTCTGTACCAAGTTTGGGTTTGAAGTTGTGAACAGTATTTGAGAAAAAACATCTTTTGTCAAAATATGACTATTTTTTACCTATTTCCTAAGCTCTTGTGACCCTGACCTTTCCGAGGGGTCAACCAAATTATGCATAGATACCATCAAGTATCTTTGTACCAAGTTTGGGTTTGAAGTTGCTGATCCCCTGACTTTGTCCTTTGTGAGAGGTCACTCAAATTGGTATGTTTCGAAAGGTCTTGCCACAAAGTATCCTTGGACCAAGTTTGAAGAATGTGGCTTGGATAGTCTCTGAGAAATTGCCAACGTTAAAGTTTACCACAGACGACGGTGGATGGACGACAGACGGATGACCTACCTGCCCAAAACATATACTCACTTTTGCTTCGCAAGTGAGCCAAAAATGCATATAATGACCCCACTGTTGATCAGTATTGTTGAAAATGGGCCAAGAAAGAGGAATTGATTCAGACAAACCCCTGGAGCCTGCAGGGGCACATGAGGTTAAAAGCGTCTTGCAGACAGACTGTACATCTTTACGACTCTTAAAACTCTAGAAGTACCTGGCAGCATCGCTTTCGATCATATCCGCAATATTGTTAAAAAATGGAGCCAGCAAGAAGCATAAATCCTCATGAGCCCCCGCATCTGCGGGGGCTCATGAGGATTTATGCCTCTTGCAGACTGAATAAACCTTTGACTTGCTAAAACTGCAGGTGGTACCTTGTTTTCACACCGGCACTGCCTCCGATAATACCCCCAATGTCTCCCAGGTCCTTGAGGAGAGACACCATCATGTCAGTAACCCGCTTCTTCTGGTGCAAGGATGAGTCACGCAGCTGTTCAAGCTCAGCCTGCAGCCCGTTCATCTTGGTCTGTATGGCACAGAAAAGTCAAACCCAACGGCCTTAGTTGTACAGCTAACCCAGATTAATTCCTCTGGATTAGGATGTAAATAGACCATACTGTGCAATTCTTCTGATCACAAATATGCATGGGTGAAAGTTGGCAGACAGAAAGGCAGAAATCAAAATTTGTATAAGGAAATTAAAAAAACAACAAAAACATAACCCTTTCTTTTTATACTGATAAAAAAATAGAAATGTCATGTCTAGATTGCAGAAGAAGAAAAAATGAAAACTGACGTGAAAAAAAAAAAACACACTCCACTGGCACACACTTGGCTCTAACCTGCCTTTCTGTATTTTCACAACTGACAACTTTCACATATGAACATGTTTCATTGCAAGTGTCTAAAACACTATAAAGACCAAGTAATGCATGATGGACATACCATTTTCATGCTGAGTTCCTCACTGAGTGTCTCAATGTCTTGGTTCTTGTTCTCCACCTCCTGTGACTTCTGGTCGTAGTTCATGGCCAGCTCCTCCAGTGCCTGCAGAACCTCCTTCACCTCCTCCTTAGCTGACTCGTTGTCCTAAAACAGACATACACATACAGTGGTTATACATTAAAATTCTGGTCACAGTTCATGGCCAGTTCCTCAACCTCCTGTAGAACATTTTACCTCATCCTTTCATGACCCATCCTGCGAGATGTGCATGCACACAGTGGACATACATTAAAGCGACACTTTACAGGCAATAGAGGTAAATAGTTCAGGTTATCTCTTTTATGAATGTTTTTGTCTACCGTATTGATAATACGGTAGACTTTGGGATGAGGCTGGTCGTACAGCGTGTTCCGTAGCATGCAAAGGACCATAACAGGTGGGCGGGCCTGAGATTGTGGCAAAGAAGTAACAAGATAAAAATGACGTCATGTCTAGCTACTCTAACCTTGCTGTTGAACGTACTTTTGGAGTGAAGCGCCCATGTGTGTGTGTGTGTGTATGTGTGTGTGTGTGTGCGCGTGCGTATGTGCGTATGCATGTAAACACTAAAATATCCGACGTTTGCATACGTACAAGCTTGAAAAATAATGGAAATGCTTCATGCAAGGGGTGTCTAGAAGCTCTTTGAGTATACTAAAATTAGATGTCTCAATGAAGAGTTGAATGACCATTTATAGTTGACCCACATTAGAGTCCGTAATTTTGATCATTGCACTTGAAAATTTGGATATAGCTAGTTTGGAGAAAGACACTGGATGAGTTCGTTAGCCATCTTTGTACCTCAACTTTTTGAATAATAATTAATTCATTTTTGCAAGTTCTGGAGCCAACGTTATACTCCCATCAGTCAGCCCCCGGAAGAGGTTGTGTGGAAGAAAACAGACGGCCCTGGAAAAGTCTGCGGTGCTGTTCGAATGAGTGAAGTGAAACATCAAATTCATCACTGTGTACAGGGCGTCGTGGGACTAGTAATGCCATGATGTATAAACTTCTAGTGACATTCATTTTGCTGCTCGTGCTGTTCTTCTTCTTCAGGTTTCCTGTCGCTGCTCCAGCCCACAGAGCGTAATAAATGGTGGGAAGGCACCGTGTGTCTGTCTTTATTTGCGAGCGCTGGTGTGTTGATCAGAGGTTGTGTTAGAGAGGAGGAAAACAGATGAGAAGGATAAAGCTTAAAAATATGAACCTAACGCTGAATGTTCCTAAAAGAACAACATATGTGAGCTCCAAACATACGGTAGACTTTGGGATGAAATCCTCATCTTGTTTGTATGTCTTTTGACAATGGCGTGCAAAAGGACTAACTCAGCTTTAGTTAATAATGAAGTTTGAAAATAAACATGTTTTAAGATGAAAGGGTTTTCTGCTCTTCTTTTCTTCAGCTCCACAGGAGAGTTCCCTGATGCACCTCTGATACATGCACCTTCTCATATGGCTTGTGAAAAGAAAGGTAGAAAGGTCTTAATTAATTAATTAGTTTACTAATAGTCATTGTCCTTCCTGAGTCTTAGTCTAAATGTAGGTATCGGCAACCAAAATTTTTGTATCGATTTACATAGTACAAGATTTGCACAGCAACATAGCTGATTGTGAATGAATCAGAACGCAAAAATATTAATGGTGATCCCAATATAAACCGTTCTCAAGATATAAAATAGCGAAAAAACATGCCCTTTAAAAATGTCCCATGTTTTGACACCAAAATGGCAACTTTAGGCTCCTGTATTATTATTATTATTACATAGTATTTAGTATATGGCGCATTTTACTCATATTTATAATATAACTCAATGCGCAGACAGATGTAGCCGCGAACTGAACCCAACAAGCCACGCTCACGTGATCATGGCACGCATTCACTCCACACACTGTACGTAAACACACAACATTCACGTGGTGCTAAGGGCAAGCTCAAGCGAGCTACTGAGTGACGGTATTTGGAAATCGTTTTGTATTTGAAATTTTATTAAGTTGGCTGAAACTGACACCAAAGTGGTGGGGGAGGAAGAACCGGAGTACCCGGAGAAAGAACCCCCGACGGTCCGCTCCGAATTAACGGTGACACTTACTAGAGGAGAAAAGTCCGACGCCGGAACCCGGAATCGAACCTCGCACCTTTAGCATTGGTGGCAGGCGCCTTTAACCACCTCTGCGCCACAGGACCGCCCCTCTGTATGACTCCAGACTATAAGCTCGCACCGAGTCCAAACTAGGTACACACACTCCGACCACTGCGCAGATTGAGCCTATTTTTTTCTGGCCTTGTACTACAAACACACATCCGAGTGGCAGGGCCGTTTAAAACGCCCGAATTTTGAAAATCTACCGACGTCCTTTTAGCTTTGAGTGTTGGGTTTCAACTCTTCAAAAGCTAATATCTCCTAGATTAATAACCATTTAACTCACATATTAGGCCCTACTAAAGTATATAATACAAGAGCTTAATGCCCACATGAGTGTGTGACCTAACCGAAGTGGTGTTAAGGTACACAAAATGTCAAAATACATAGTGCAATATACAGATATTATCCCATAAAGAGTTTTAAAGGCACCAGATTTGGCAGGCGCACAGCCGACATGACTGTTTTTCTTATATATACTAGAAATGGGGGGCCATATATAAGGAGGGCCTGGACGCAACGGGCGGAAGCCGTTTAGAGCATTATTATAAGATCGAATGACGCAAGGGTCCGGCCATGGGAGGACGGAGCATGCGCGAGTGCTTGAGCAAATGTGGACAGTCACGGGCGGGTATAGTGGTGCAAAGGTTTGAATTACATAATTTTGCGCGGTACTCTGACATCTACATATTGCAAGATTACAGCATGTGGTGGGAGTGCTGGATATATGTGAGAAGTGCAGCAGTTGTATCGCTATGGAGTGGTTGCCGGAGAGCCGCTAATGGTGAGAGCCTGACATCTGACAACTTCTCAAGACCATAAAGGTCAATAATGTGTGTGTGAAAAGGCGCGGATAGTATGGCAAGTTATAGTAAAGGATTAGTGGGGCGGTGTGAGGCTGCACGGATTCTGATGAAAGTGGCTGCAGCAGAGGATCGAATAAAGAAGCTTGAACAATGATATACGCTTTGTTTATGAAGCCGCGGGCGTTTCTTATAGTGAGCAAAGAGGTGAAGCTAGGAGCGTTTGTCGCCCGCTCAGTGCACGAGAGGTGGTTCACAGGTGGGTGCCGGCTGGAGGAGTTCTCAAGCGATATGTATTCAAAGACTATTGAGAGCGAGATGGGGACAGGTCTATGCACGTTGAGTTGCCCGGAGGTAAGCTAGGGTTCTGTGTAGAGGGGGGGGTAGTATAGACATCTGTACACCGAGTAGTCGGGTTGTGGACTCGGTATAACGAATAGTAAGGCAGAGGGATGGCAATACATGCGATACGTAAGGTCGAGTGTCACGATGGAGATGAGCACGAGTGTAGGAGGGGATACTAGTCCATTGAATAGTCATAGTCTTGGAGAGGATGCTAGTACTTAGACAGGAGAGGCTGGGTGAAGTGAGGGTTGGCCGGGGGGGAGAGAGCGGCAGGTGGTTGGCGAGCGATTGATGAGTCAGAAGAGAAGCTAAAGGGGTACAGAGATCAACTACATCGAGAACGGAGGGGGGGCGGATCTTAGTAACGAAACACGTGCAGTGATATGGGGGGCGGCATGCGCTACAGTGGATGGGGGGGCACAGGAGGAATGGATCTATTTATGCTGCGAGGAGACATACGGTGTTGCTACCGGCGCGTTTGGTTATTGGGGGGTATATGAGGATTCGATTTTGACTAGAGGTAGATTTTGGCGCGCACAGAGGGGATATTCATCATTGTGGAGAAGCAGAGAGTGTCTTGCGGCCGCCCTTGAGAGAGCGAAGTGGGAGGGTGAGCGAGTGGGAATGGTGTAGTGTGTGGCGACTGTGGGTATATACTCTATGTGATGGCTGCACACGTCTGGGTGGTTAATGTCTTGGTCTGTGTCATAGACGAATGAGACGGTGAGCTTATCACACAACATAGCGAAATTATACTGATGTTCTTCGAGGCTAAACTGGACTTCGTCGGTCGTAGAGACAGAACAGAACTGGATCCATCAGTTTGTCCTACCTACAAGGTCAAGGTCACGGCTACATGTTTTGTGGTTGTTATTGTTGTAAATCACTTTGCACAAAGCATGTCTTTAGAAACACTGGGCGGATCTGATCCATGTTTGACATGATGATAGTTCATTTGAGAAAAAAAGTGCAAGGTCATGACACAGCAGAGATATTATTGCAATAAGTCTGTAAACGCATGATCGATTTGCTCCAAATGTTAAATTATACTATTAATTATCAAGAAGAAAATTTAATGTAATGAACAAGAATAGTGTCACAACCCTCAGGTCACTGTCATGGCAGCCAGCTTTGTACACATATTATCTACACAAGATACATTTGGTAACCAATGGACCAATTTAAATAATATTGACTTCATAAACTGGAACGAAGAAGATAATTCTGAGATCTTGGGCAATCACTCAAAATGACAACCATTCAGCTAGCTAAGGATGACATTTTACGTGATGATTGTCAGTGATAAAGATTACTTGAATCAGAATCATGACTGAAAACGTAAGTTGGTACTGTCACAGATTCACGACGATCTATTTTGAGATTCATAAATCCCAATACATAGCATTCAAGATTACAGAGTAAAATGCATATGTTCCAAAAGTGCCCTCAAACCACGATTAGAGTAGCTCAGTTCTTTGTTGCGCCATGCCAGGTTTTTCTCTTTACAAAAACAATCACCAACACGCTGGTCCAACACACTGACCTTTGCCATCTTTTCTACCCATCCCAATTTCCACTTGTTGATTTTCCCTTCTTCAAAAGGGTCTCCCCAGTTAATCACTCATTAAACGCATGACATGGTAGGCTATTGATCAGTATCACAACAGACTAACAATGGCCGACACAGAGGACTGAACTTCCGATGAACCGCCAAACGTTCAACATCGCTTTCGCCCACTGTAATCAAGTGATGAGTAAACCTTATATTGGGCAGTGCATACAATGTTAATGTTCTAGCGCAGGGTCTTATGGCATGGAGATCAGTACGGATAAAAGCAAAGTGATGATCAACACCACAAGCGACAGCAGCAGCAACATTCACATGAACGGCCAGAAGCTAGAAGAGGTCAATAGCTTCAAGTACTTGGGAGCCACCCTGTCCAAAGACGGTAGTTGCATAGCAGAGATCCGTATCAGGATAGGTACAGCAACATCCGCAATGGCCAGGCTGGACAGGATATGGCGAAGTAACTCCATCAGCTTCACCATCAAGTACAGGCTTTACAAGTCCCTCGTAGTGTCTATTCTACTCTACGGCTGTGAGACTTGGACACTGCTTGCAGACTCAGAAAAGAAAATCCAGGCCTTTGAGAACAAGTGCCTGAGGAAGTTGCTCCGCATCTCGTACCGCGAGCACAAGACCAACGAATATGTACGGAGCATCGTCACTTCCCTGGTGGGCCCACATGAACCCCTTCTGGCAACCGTGAAACGGCGCAAGCTTGCTTGGTTTGGCCACGTGACCCGACACAACACCTTGTCCAAGACTATCCTCCAAGGCACTCTCGAAGGAAGTCGTCGGCGAGGTCGTCAGAGAAAGAGTTGGGTCGCAAACATAAAAGAATGGACCGAACTCGAGATGCCAGACTTGCTTGCCACCGCCCAAAATAGAACTCAGTGGAGAGCACTGTCTGTTGCTGCTGCCTTTCAGTCCCCCCAACGCCCAGTTCGGGCAAGGGACTGATGATGATGATGATGACAATGTTACATTCACGGGCGCGGGGGCCACGTTCAGTGATGAGAAACTAAAAGCTGGACATGGACGTGAACTTGTCCTATTTAAACTCGGATTGATACTTGGAGAAAATGTGTTTCGCGAATTTTTCTAGGAACTCTATTTCATTTTCTCGGAAGTGACGCTACCTTTCCTCGGAAAATCACGGATCCGAGAAGAGTTCTCCACCCTGTCACGTGTATGACCGATTTATATAATTATGTGGGACCTTTGTGACAAGGTCACAAAGCAGCAAAACACACATTTTCTGAGAAAATGTAAGCTTTTTTCACACATCTGGCAACCTCCTGTGACCTTGACCTTTGTGATGAGTTGGCTAAATTAGTATCAGGGGTATTAGACGAAAAGGGAAAGTATTGCTTTTTATGAATTATTATGATTAGAGTGCAGAGGAGCGCATGTTGGAAGGAAGTGCGATGACTCGTGTCAATATTTGTTTGGTCATGTAATTGTTGGTGATATAGTTTATAACTAGGATGTTATGTTGTATTCATTTATATGTGAAAATGTGGGACGGAAATAGGAATGTAATTCAGTATGTAATCAGGTATACCTAATGATGAATGAATGTGCAGTAATATGTTACGAATTGAAGGTGAGCTGTGATTGTAATATTTGGCTCATAATCCATTGTGTGTAGGTATGCAAAATGTGCGCACTGTGTTTAAAGTGGCTATAGGAATTGTCATAAGAATTGGGAAAATAGTGACTGTAGTATGGTGGCATAAAGAAGACATTTTTCAGAGGAAATGATCTAGAGCGCTCTGAAGAATAATAATGTGTCGAAGACACAGTCAGACTTTTTAGGTGTATGAGCGAACATTTATGAGTGTATAAATATTGTGTACAGCGGGGCCGGTACGGAGCGGAAACCCCTGGTGTAGGGCCGATGAAGCTGTCCTGACAGCATCACGTACGTGACCGGATGCGGACATCATCAAGCCTTCATCTCTCCTTCGTCCTACCATCACTGGTGCTACGAGCAGCAACGGTAGCGAAGTAAGCCACAGATTCATGCTACAGGACCACATGCAGTGTTCCGTCAGTGTAGCTATTGTCGCCTAGCGCCGTTGATAATTTCACGCCTAGGAATGTTCTAAATCTGTGAGTAGTCATTGACTAGTAATATTCAGTTTGGGAATCTCCGCCAAGTCGCCGATGTGACATTGGACTGTGTCGACACTAGTATAAAGAGGAGTCGAGTGACGTCTCTCTCTTGAGAGACAACGACCTCTACGGTAGCGAGTGAATGTGTGAGCGCCGAAGTTGTGAATAACCTATATGCCACTTGTTAGTTATTTGTGTAGATTGGTCTATATGATGTGAATTGTGTGGTTTAATGTATGTTATGAGTGTATGAGAGATAGTTAAACAGAGGGCAAAGAGAGATAACTGTGTGGCCTTTGTCCTTGTTTGTAAGCGCGTGTGTGGTGGATGAAAGAGTCTAGTAAACAGAGATAGAACACCCACCTTTATACAGATTGGCAGAAAGCCCACGCACACACTCATTCCATAAACGTTTATATAATGTAACAATTTATTTCAGTACAACACTAAAACACCTTCGTTACAGTGGTGTTACCGACTTGGTGCACTAAAAGCAAAACTAATGACATCATTGGAAAGAGGATAAGACAAACTTTGTCACCATGTAAGCAGTTTTCTTCAAATTTAAATTATTTGTATTTAGAGCGAGTTTAAAAACAGGTAAAAATCGCACTCTCAGCGCGTTGGACCTGCGCAGAACATCAGGTTGCCGATACCTACTAAATGACTTGAACAGAGAACTATTTCACTGGCAAATTTTAGCATTCAGAACACTGCCCGCTCAATATCCCTTTAATATATGGGTCATTCTCTAAAAAAAATGGTCAGCTGAGGGTGCAACAGTTTGAGCACTTACTTACATATTTACCCATTTTATTTGCTAGACTTGTTCTTCTGATAGTAAGGGAATAGCATGCATAAAACCATACCGTTGCATTTTGTTTATCTTAAGTTCGATGCCTTTTTATGCCTGAAAGCTTGAGAATGAACGGGTCCGATTTGTGACATGGCTCATTGTGTGTGACAAGAACTTGTTTGATCAGACAAATTCAATGCTTTAAATTTAACAAACTTTTTTCATCAGTTATATAAACACAGTTGCACAACACCATTCATACATTTTATACCATGCCTCTCAAAACCTGCGAACTAGACCTACCGGGACGGCCTTCCAAAACTTCTGCCCTTCATTACCGACATCAACACATCTCTAGAGAACGGTTCCGTCCCTGATATCTTCAAGTCCGCCATCATCCGTCCTCTCCTAAAAAAAACACAACCTCGACCCAAAGGAACTCAAAAACTATCGCCCAGTCTCCAATCTCTCTTTCCTGTCCAAGCTTCTTGAGAAGGTTGTTCTCAACCAGTTCAACCTCCACCTCGCCGACAACAACCTCCTCAGTCCTTTCCAGTCTGCCTATTGCAAACATCACAGTACTGAAACAGCCCTTCTACATATCTTAAACGACCTGCTTCTCTCCACCGACTCGGGCAACATCTCCCTTCTTACGCTAGTCGACCTCTCTGCCGCCTTTAACACTATAGACCACTCTATCCTCCTCCACCGCCTTCACCACTCCTTTGGCATCACTGACTCTGCTCACTCCTGGTTTCTCTCCTACCTCTCCAACAGACAGCAGTCCGTCACCATCGACGGCGTCTCCTCCAACCCAGTCACGCTCTCCTGCGGAGTTCCACAGGGGTCTGTCCTGGGCCTGGTCCTTTTCACACTCTACACCTCTCCCCTGTCCAACATCATCCAGTCTCACCACATACACCACCACCTCTACGCTGACGACTCACAACTACTAGACAAAGACAAATTCGACAACACTCAGTCACTACTGACTGGCACGGCTGACTGCTATGAAGACGTGAAAAACTGGATGACAGCAAACAAGCTTAAACTGAACGACGACAAAACGGAAGCCATGCTGGTAGGCACTTGCCAGAAACTTTCCCAGCTCCCTCCCTCTCTCCACCTTCAACTCAACAGCACCCCCATCTTCCTCTCTGACTCGGCCAAAAACCTCGGCGTTATCCTTGATTCCTCTCTTTCCATGACCAGCTTCGTCTCCGTCATGGCCCAGGCATGCTACTTCCACCTCCGCCGCATCAGTCAGATCAGAAAATACCTCACTACCGAAGCTGCCACCAAACTCGCTGTCTCTCTCATCTTATCCCGCATCGACTACTGCAACTCCTCCTTTCCGGCCTCCCTCACTCCACCACTTTCACTCTCCAGCGCGTCCAGAACAATGCTGCCCACCTCATCCTCAGAAAGAAAAAATCTGACCACACTCCCCAGCTCAAACTCCTTCACTGGCTTCCCATCCCACAATGCATCCAATACAAGATTCTGTCTCTCTGCTACAAATCCCTGAACAACTGCGCTCCTGCCTATCTCTCCAACTTACTTCACCCCTACTCCTTCCCGCTCCCTCCGCTCCGCCTCCACATCCCCTGCACCGAAACTCAGCACTTTCGGCCCCCGCTCCTTCTCAGCATACGGTCCATCCACCTGGAACACTCTCCCACTCTCTCTCCGTCAGAAACACTCTCTCTCCTCCTTCCAGTCCGCCCTCAAAACTCACCTCTTTCAACAGTTCTAGCACTATATCACCACACTCCCCACCCCAAGCTGACTGTCGTAATGTATTTCACTTTTTGTGGTATGTGAGTCATTGTCTAAAGCATGCGCAAGTTGTGAGTGCGCGCTTAAGAGTTATAATTATTATAAGATAAGCGCATTATAAATACCGTAATTATTATTATTATTATTATTTATTATTATTTATTTACCTAGCGGCCAATTTTACATAGTTTTAATTGCATGAAACTTTTTGTCCGGCGGTTGTTTCAGTCGGGTCAAACTCACACCGATCACATTTTTCTCCCATGCAGTGCTTACACACAGCACGAACTACTTTTACACATACTACCAGAAATTGTGTTCAAGGACGCTTCTGTACACACCAAGTTTGCTTAAATCTTCCAGGAAATAATGCTAATGAATGACCTTTAAAAAATGCAGCCAAGTGTTGGGTCAAGATCTTTGAGTATCAACCGCCGGAACAAAACGATAAATCCCACTTTTATAACAGAAGAGTGCACTATTTTGTTACTGTATTCATATGCTTGTTCCGGCGGAAGTAGCGTAAAGTGCATGAAAGTGTGGGAAAGGGCCTTTGTTTACTCAAAGCCATTCACTGAAAGTGTGGGGTCCGTGAACACCTTCTCGTATCAACCGTGGTGTGCGTGCAGTCCCCCGAACAGTAAAATGCAAGAATCATGCAATTTAGTCATTGTTTGCCAGATTCTTCGTAAGTATTGTGCTTCTGTGACACAAAGGTTGATTTGGAACATGTTGTGCAAAGATTGTATGTGCTTCATAGTGTATGAGTTTGAAGAAATGATGTTCAGTTGATACATGGACGCAACACACTTGGCTCCTTATTATCTGGGCTGCTGTTTTCACAGAAGTACAAAGGGTCTGTCTAACTCCATGCATAAATGTTTGAGGATACACAGACCAACATTTTAAAGGGTCAGAAAACTTGATCACTGCTCAGCATGTTCCTTAAATAAATAAAAAATATAATATGTTGGACGCAGATGCCCTGAATATTAGTGTGTCTGCCTTCGGCACATTTTGAGAACGTGATTCTGAATTTTAGTGCATCATACGCTAGAAATGTAAGCCCTCCTTCACAAATTATTCCAAAATGTGTTTCTTTTTAATGGTTATTTCCTTACATTTTATGCACTTGGCAGTCATCCGTATGGTCTATATTTTATTGTGGCACTTCTACTGACTAAACAAGATGTATTCCTACCTGCTGGATGCGTCCCATCTCGGCCTGTACAGAGTCATAGTCTCGGCGTGAAGCTCCAATTAACTCCTCCTGTTCCAGCATCTGTTCCTTCAGCTTCTCGATCAGCTGGGCCTGGTTATTGATCTCCTCATCCTGTGTAATTCACAATCACATGTACGTGTATGTGGGGAATGGGGGTTAACACCTTACATCCTGATGATGATTTTTTTTCAGATTTGCTTATTGTCTTATGAAGGCTCTATTACAGATCAGGAGATAGATCCACCATTTCAGTTCAAGGGTGGTGCCAGAATATGAAACGTTGAGCTATTCTGATGCCACACTTGAACTATCATAGTCAAATTTGTTTCAAGCAATCATGTATCAGGATGAAAAGGGTTAAGGAATTCAAAGCGGGAGAAAAAGAAGAACAAGATCGGCAAGCCCCCATGGGATGTGCATGACCGAAACAGTTCTCAGACTTGCAACCTAGACCTTTGGTCACTCAAATGAGCAAGTGTGAAAGCATCTTGATATAATTTTAGCGGTTGGACATAGTACCTAGAAAGTCCTCTGTTCTGTTCATATGTGAATTTTTCACATTTACCGACTTTTCATGACTGCCGACCTTTATGGGTGGTCCATCAAATTTAGCACGCTTTGAAAGATCTTATGGTCAGCTATATTTCTATCAAGTTTTACTGAAAATGTGCAAAAACAATCGTAAACAAGAATGGCAAAGGCATAAAGGCTCATGTGCATGACCAATCAACATAATTAATCTAACCCTTGTGACCTTGACCTTTCCGTCACTGAAATAAGCAAGTGTTCAAGTGTTCTAACATAAGGAAAGGTTTGGTTATTGTACCTGCAAAATTGATGTTTTCTCAAAATTTACATATTTTTCACTTGTGTCAAGCTCCCATGACCTTTGAGAGTAGTGAACCAAATTAGTATGCATCGGTTATTAGATATCTCTCTATTAAGTTTGGGTTTGAAGTGAATAGTATTTGAAAAAACATCTTTTGTCAAAATATGGCTATTTTTGACCTATTTCTTGATCTCTTGTGACCCTTGACCTTTCGGAGGAGTCAACCAAATTAGTATGCATAGAAAGGTCTTACCACCAGGTATCTTCATACTATTCTTTTATCATTTATTATTATCTGGCATCTCTGTACCAAGTTTGGCTGTGAAGTTGAAAACAGTATTTGAGAAAACACAACTTCTCTCAAAGCACGGCAATTTTTCATACTTAATCGATCCTGTGATCTTGACCTTTAAGACAGGCCACTCACATTGCTCTGTCTGGAAAGGTCTTGCCATAAAGTATACACACGCCAATTTTGCAGTCTATGGCTTCAAGTCTCAGAAAATGGAAAACAAGAAATGCAAATTCCTTATGGCTCACGTGTATGCTGATCAAAAACATTAAAATCTAAAATTCTATCAAAACTGGCATTCTGTGCGCATCTGTCAACCTCTTGTGACCATTGCCCTTTCCGAGGGATCATATAAATTAGTATGCACAGAAAAGTTTTGCCGTCGGTCATATCTGTACCAAGTTTGGGTTTGAAGTTGAAAATATATAGTATATGAGATGTTTTTCTCTCCAGAAAATAGAGCTATTTAAAACTATTTCTGGACCTCTTGTCCTTGACCTCTCTGAGGAGGTCATACAAATTAGTATGCATAAACAGGTTTTACCATCAGCTATCTCTGTACTAAGTTTGGATTTGAAGTTGATAATACTATTTGAGAGAGGAAAAAAGTGAAAATATGGCAATTTTTAAAATATATTTCTGGGCCCCCTGTGACCTTGACCTTTGGAAGAGGTCACTGAAATTGGTATGTTTGCAAAGGTATTGCCATAAAGTACCATTGGACCAAGTCTGAGGACTTTGGCTTGAATAGTCTCCGGGAAAATGCCAAAGTTAAAGTTTACGATGGACGACGGACACTGAACATCGGACAGATGATCACTGGCCCATTACATAGATTCACTTTTGCTATTGCATGTGTGAGCCAAAACAATTACCACAGACAAATGACCGACAGACAATGGATAACCCTTATACTGACTAACTTTTGCCATTGCATGTGAGCCACAAGAAAAACAAGTTGACTGTTAGTCATAAAATGTCTCTTGTAAGAAACACTGCTTATTTATTTCTTCAAAAACATTACCGATGACATTACTGTCATGAGTCGTCTCCCGTGCCCATCCAGTCCCGTACCGCGTGGCGTGACCAACCAGTCATTCTACTTAGCTCTCAGCGTTTAGACGTGTTTTTGGCCTACGGGACTTCTCTATGTTGGTGCGACTGGTTTCTTTGCCCGGTCACCGTGGACTTCTTTTCTTGGACTCAGACTTAGCCTTCTACGTGTGCTTAGTTTCCCGGAGACTTTTTTCCTTTGTGGTTTCTTCACTTCTGGAAGAAACGTGTGACTGTGCTGGACGGCGTTTCATGTTCTTGGGATTCTTCGGCTTCCGGCCGGTTCCTGCAGTTTGTTGGTGGAGTGTTTTTCCCCCTGCCCCGCTGAGAAAATGGAAGGTAAGGCCTCGGTCTTTGCCTGCGTCCCGCCCGGGGGTCGGGCGTCGGCTTCGACCGCGGAATTTTTTGCTTTCCTTCCTTTCGCTCGCCACTCGTCGCGTTTCGCTCGTATTCATGTGCGGGGCCACGTGGTTCCCACGCCCGGTCGCTTCTCACGTCTGATGTGTGTTGCAGCTACCAGGTTCGTACCTGCGTTCAGTGCAGTGACTTTCAGTGGCCAAGCGATCGACACCCAGTGTGCCTCTCTTGTTCTGGATGCGACTCCGACCACGGTTGTGACGTCTGCGCCTTTTGGCCAGAAGAGTTATGGTCACAGCTGTGGAGTTTTTATCGGCGAGAGCGTCCGACACCGACACAGAATCGAACGTTTTTCATGGCACCTCCCACCTCACGGCGAGTAGTGACCGACCTCGCCCGCTCTGACTTGGGGAAACGTGTTGCACATAACCACCTATGTGTTAGGACTGTCTCCGCTTCAGAGACCGCACTGAGAGTGCCCCCTGACTCCCGCGGGGAGTCCCCCAGCTGGCAGCATGCCCCCCCCTCCATGAGGCTCAGCCACAGAGACTTTCAAGTAAGTCCATTGACTCCTACGCTAAGTCACATTGCCGGCAGCGTGCTCCCCTCCTTGAGGCTCGGCCGCTACCCCATCTTTGTCACACCACTCTCCTTCTTCTAGCAGTTCTGACGTTCCTCCACCTACTACGCCTGCCTCTGATGAGGCTTCAAGCCGGCAGCATGCCCCCCTCCATAAGGCTCGGCCGCAGCGACCTTCTATTAAGTCCGCTGACTCCCACGTTGGGTCAACTGGCCGGCAGCGTGCCCCCCTCTTTGAGGTTCGGGCCGCAGCGACCTTTGTCGCCCACTCGGAGACTTACGCGCACAACCACCTTACCGCTCGATTCCAGGACCTACCAGCGCCTTCGTTCACCGGATGGCTTCCCCTCGACGACCACTGCGCCGCATCGCGATGACAGACGCAACCTTCCCCTCGTCGCGCTCCACTTCTTCCCACGCTTCCAAGCCGCATTCCCCTGTCCTCTCACCTTGGCGTTTGTCCCCGCAGCAGGTTCGACGTTTTGTCTTCCTCTTCCGCCCGCTCGCTGCGCCGGTCCCCCCCTCGTCTCATCGCAGTCGCTCCCCTCGGGTTAGGCTTCCGCCTCGCTCCTGTGTCCCCTCGCCCCGGCGCTCTTTGCTCCCGGCTTCGTTCCGTCGGCGCCCGTCATGCCCACGTGTTTCCCGGCCCCCTTCCTCCCACAGGTCCGTACATCGTGCCCCTCAGTCCGAGTCTCCCTTTTCTGTAGTTTCCCCGCGCCCTGCTCGGTGGTCTTTGTGCCGCCCTGCTGACAATGAGACCATCAGCCTGCTCCCGGAGGACTCTGTCTCGGTGCTTCTCGACCCTCTTAGTCGATCGCCCTCCCCTTCGGACGACCCCGCGTCTCCTGCAGCCGCCTTGGCCCCCCGCGCGGAAACTCTTTGCTCACTGGACGAAGCGGCGCGTCTCATCATGGCATGTCTACCCCGAGAAGCCTGCCCCCCTTCTCCGCCCCTCAAGAGGAAAGCTTCCGCTTTTGTCGATGCTGGCCACCAGGTTAAGAGACTTAAGTCACTCCCCCAGCCTCCGAGTTTTTGAGAACTTCTGGATGCCTTCTCTACCCACCTTCAGCGGGACACAACCAGTAGCGACATCTTCTTCTCCGACCGTAGGTGGCCTGCTGGACTCGACATCGCCTTCCGTCAGGAATGGTACGCTGGGCATTCACCGTCCTTCTCCTGTCACCTTCCCCCCAGTCGACCCCCCGGCCTTGGTTAAAGCGGGCAGCTCTACGTTCCTGAAGCGCGGTTTGCACAAGAGGGTGTCCCTGGTATGAAATTCCCTGGCCTGCTCGAGTTTCCTGGAGCTCCTGACTCAAGCCCTCATCTGCCGAGTCGAGGAGGCCTGGCACCCTTCCTTCTCGCCTCTGTTGGAGGACCTTCTGGCCCTGTCTGTAGCAGCTAACCAGGTGACTTACCACTCCTCAGTCAACTCCATGGCGGCGGCCGCCAATTGTGACTTATTGCAATGTGGCCTAGTGCTCCAAGCCTACCGCGGACTACCGCCCAATGTCCAGACTCAACTTCATCGTGCTCCCCTCGGCAGTCCTCTTCTCTTCGGCCCGACCTGGCAGTCAGTTCGAGATGCTAATAAGGATCGGTGGCCCAGCGCCTCTGCCCCCTCGCGCTTTCAGGTAGCCTGCAAGGCCGTGGGTCGCGCCCTACGGTTCTCCAGACCCTCTGCATCAGCCCCCGCTGCTCGCCCCCGTCAGAACCGTCAAGTGCCTGCCTTTGGCCGCCCCCGCTCTGGCCATAACCCTGTCCCCGCTTGGCCCAAGCCTGCCCGCCGCCCTGGGCGTGGGAGGGCCCCCTGACTTTCTCCAGCCTCAGCCCCCGTTGACCGTCCCGGGGTCCCCGGTCGGCAGGAGGCCAGCCCTCTACAGCGAAGTGTGGCGTTCGCTGTTCCCAGATGACCCCTGGGTCCTCTCCACCATTTCCGAGGGCCTGCAGATTTCCTTTAGGTCTCCACCACCACTCCGACACTCCCCCTTGTGGACCGAGATGCCGTCCGATCAGCTCCGAGCCGACGCTCTTCGCGTCGAGGTGGCCACTCTCCTGTGGAAGGACACCATAGAGGTAGTCTTGCGACACGACTCCCCAGCCTTCTACAGCCGCCTCTTTGTGGTGCCCAAGCCGGGAGGCAAGTGGCGTCCGGTCATCGATCTCTCGGTGCTGAACAGATACATAACGGCCCTGTCCTTTCGGATGGAGACAGTCAGGGCCCTGCGTGCCTCCGTGCAACCCTTCGACTTCGCCGTCAGTCTGGACCTCGCAACCGACCTCAACAGAGCGAGTCTTCCGGGACCTCGGATCCAGAAGTTAGCTGCCGTAGCCAGCCAGGTAGCTCAGGAGGAGGCAGTCCCCACCAGAGTGTCGCTTCAGCTTCTTGGCTTGATGGCTGCAGCGGCGGATCTACTGCCCCTTGGTCGTCTTTACTCCCGACCGCTATAGCTGCACCTTCTTCTTCATTGGCATCCGTCCTCCGGCGACCTTGCCGCCTGGTTCCGGTGACTCGGATCCTTTGTCCCCATCTGCGGCGCTGGACGGACATTTCGCGGCTTGCTTCGGGAGTTCACCTCGCCTCGCTGCCTCCTCAGCTCTCGCTATGGGTGGATGCCAGTATCTCCGGGTGGGGTGCTCACCTCCGAGTTTCATCACGACGTCCGGCCGCTGGCCTCTGGACCTGGCGGCCAAACACATCAACTGGTTAGAACTGGAAGTGGTTTGGCGGGCCGTAAGCGTGTGGGAAACGCAGCTCCATCACCAGACGCTACTCATCCTGTCCGACAACGTTACGGTGGTTTCCTACATCCAGAAGCAGGGTGGTACGCGCTCCCCCGACCTGTGCATTCTTCTCTACTGCCTGATGTGCTGGTGCGACGACTGCAGCATCTCTCTACGAGCACGACACATTTCAGGACACCTGAACGTTTTGGCCGATTCCTTCTCACGACGCGGCCAGTTACTCCACACAGAATGGATGCTACGACCGGACATCTTTCGGATGATCTGCGCTCACTGGGAGACACCGATGATTGACCTCTTCGCCACGAGGTGCAACCACCAGCTTCCCCTATTCGTCTCCCCGATCCCAGACCCCCTAGCCTGGGCAGTCGACGCGCTCTCCATTCCGTGGGACAGACTCGTCGCTTACGCCTCTTATCCCCCCCCCCCCCCCCAACGGTTCTCGTCTCCAAAGTCCTGCTCGAGCTCAGAGGATGCACAGCGGCTTTGCCGCTGGTAGCCCCGTTCTCCTGGAACAGATCTTGGACCACCGACCTGCTCAGTCTTGCCACAGACCCCCCCCCCTCTTCTGCTGCCCACCCTGAGCACGATGCTCAAGCAACCGCGCCAGCCGCGGTTCCACCTGTGCCCGGAACGGCTTCTCCTTCACGCCTGGAGTTTGTGCGGCAAGGCCTCACCGCAAGAGGCTTCTCAGGTGCAGCAGTGGAAGCAATCGCTGCAGCCCGCAGACCCTCCACCAGATGCATCTATGAGGGAAAGTTGTGAGTACTACGGTCCTGGTGCGCTGACCAGCAACTCTCCCCCACCGAACTGACAACTCCCCAGCTTGCTGATTTCTTCCTCTGGCTCTTTGGCGACCAAGGCTTGGCTCCCATCACGATCAGAGGATACCTGTGCACTTACAGACACCTCGGCTGCCCGAACCCCGGCGATTGCAAAGGCCTCACTGACCTCATGATGTACTTTGACCTGCAGCGTCCAGTTTCCCGATCCCTGATTCCACGCTGGGACCTACCCTGGGTGCTGACTTGGCTTAATTCCGACAGGTTTGAACCGCTGTCCTTGGCCCGGTTCGCAGATGTGACACGGAAGACCTGCTTCTTGTTGGCCCTCACCACGGCGGCACGAGTAAGCGAGCTACACGCGCTTTCAACCCACCCTGCCTGCCTGCAGTTCCGGACGGACGGCTCCGTGCAGTTACTCACCGACCCTTCCTTCCTTGCCAAGACTCGGTCCCCCTTGACTACTCCCCAGGTCATCACCATTTGGTTGCTGAAGAGAGTTAATTTTCCTCGGAGACCAGGCAGCAAGATCCAGTGCGCGCCCTGCGAATCTATCTTCGCCGATCCAAGCCCGTCCAGAGAGAACGGTCTCACCTCTTTCTGCCACCGACTCCAGGCAGAGCTGACATTACCGCCCAGACAATATCTTCCTGGCTGCGCTGGGGTATACGGTCTGCCTACCAGGACCTCTCTCCGCAGGGAACTAAGAGGCTTAGGATCCGCACACACGAGGTTCGAGCCATGGCTACGAGCGTCGCGTTTCGCCCACAACTGTGCTGTCAAAGACATTGTGGCCGCAGTAGGCTGGCGGGCAGAGTCAACCTTCGCCTGCTTCTACCTTCAAGATCTGGCAGGCCAGCGAGACAACCTCGCCGCGGCGCAACACTCCCTCCCGGCGCCGGTGGCGCCATAGGTACTACTTAACTAAAATTGTCTGGAGTTTGTGATCAGGACCGCGGGTGTGCCTAAGTCCCTCCGGCAGTGTTCTTGCGCTGTTAGCGGCACCCTCCTCCTTTTCGCAATTCTTCCCGACAGTAATGTCATCGGTAATGCTTTTGAAGAAATAAATGAATTTTTCTCTAAAATGTATTTTTTCGAAAAATACTTACCGATGACATTACTCTGATGACCCTCCCATCTGCCCCGCTTGCCGCTGGTAAGCTAAGTATCATGACTGGTTGGTCACGCCACGCGGTACGGGACCGGATGGGCACGGGAGACTACTCATGACAGTAATGTCATCGGTAAGTATTTTTTAAAAAAATACATTTTAGAGAAAAATTCATTTTATCCACTTCATGTCAACTACATTTGCTAGCGCCCAGTCAGCTACTAAGACATACAAGATACTGCATAAGGATAGAAATTAGGTTTTACACAAACCCCTCACACTCCTAACCTTATCATCCAGTTGCTGGTACAGCTTCATCTTCTCCTCCTCAAGCTGTTGGCGCTCAGCCTCCGAGATTGCAGAGGTGCCGCCACCAGCCAGACCCACAAAGCTGGTGGCCATGGTGAGACCGCCGGGTGCTGGGGCTGCCCCCTCCTTGGGCTGCTCCCCCTCCAGGGCAGCCGTCTTCACATCGACCTGCTCTTCCGGAGGAACCACATTGCCTACAGGAAGGAGGTGGACATAGGATGTGTCTTTTAGAGCAGTAGATCTTCAGGTAAATGTCAGCATACTTTAGCTATACGACCAAAAGATCTACTGCTCTAAAAGATAATCCCTACCAAAGCTTTGTAATCTGAAAATTGGCTGCTCCATAAGATAGAGTGAGGGAGGTACAGAAGAAATCTTTTACAGCAGATTACACAGCAACGCCTTAGCTTCATCATTGCAAGAACTGCTGCTCTTAACATACTCAGCTCTTACAAACTACAAGACATGGATTGACCATGATACGGGCATTAATCCTTACTTTCTTCTATGCCTGTGCAAAAAGGTGCTGAATGGAACAATATCAATGGTTGGGCATGTATATATAGCAAATAAACCAAACCTTACCAGATTTTGTTAAGCTTATCTGAGAAAGTGTAATCTGAAGAGATAGTGAAAATAACATCATGATGATAATTACACACTGCACCAAGAAAAATGCTAAAGAAGTCTGATTGTGATGTGTGATTGGAGTTTTTTCTGTTCTTATGATTTATAAGTTTTTCATCCTCATGATCCGTGAAATAAGGTTTTGTTATGCAACCTAGAAGTCCAAATAAGATCGAGATCAGTGAAAATATCCTGAAATGTAAAAAGGCTGCTGCCACAATTTAATATCTACTCATACCTTCCCACACCTCCGGTTTTCCAGCCGGCAGAAGAATGTTGTGAAAGCTATCTTTGTCCTCACTTGCCTCATATTTTTTCCAATTAACTTTTCAAAAAGACATATTTCAGGACAACACTAAGAACAAGATGAGAATTTCAACGCAAAGTCTACCGTATTGTTTGGAGCTCACAAGTCACATGTGTTTATCTTTTAGGAACATTCAGAGTTGTTCATATTTTTAGGCTTATTATGCCGATTCATTTCCCTCCTCTCTAAGCCAACCTCTGATCAACACACAGGTTGGCACACACAAATAAAGATGGACACACGGTGCTTCCCACCATTAGTACGCTCTGTGGGCTCGTGTAGTGACAGGAATCCATTTCCTTCTACTCTAACCCCTCCTCTGATCCACACACACTGGCACACAGAAAAAAAGACGGACACAGAGAGTTTCCCGCCATTTATAAGCTCTGTGGTCTGGCGTAGCATAGCTATTCTGAAGAAGAAGAATAGCACGAGCAGCGAAATGACGTCACTTCAAGCTTTACGTCATGGCATCATTAGTCCCAAGATGCCATGTTCATATTGACGACTTGATGTTATACATCACTCATCGCAGTACTAACATTTGACGTATTAGAGGATCAAACTTTGCAATTTCTTGCTGATTTTCACACCTAGGGCTTACAGATCACAATTTGACCTAATCCTACCCCAGGGCTGGGAAAAACAGCAGGCTTATGCAAAAACTGTTTTAAAAAAAATCATGCGAGTATTAATGAGAAGACAGGTTTTTTTTCGTAAAAGAAAAATTAAAGTTATGTTAGCTGTTTTACAAATGACTCTGAAAAAGTTGGGGCAGAAAATTGTCTGATTTTCACACCTAGAGCATACAGGTCACAACTGACCTATTAATGAGAAGATTGTTTTTTCTTGAAAAAGATTCAATTGTTTTAAGATTAATCCCAAATAATTCATAAAATTAAACCCAAAATTGTGAATTAAAAAAAAAAAAATTAATTATCACTCAAAAGGTTCTAGAGGTACAATGCTGGTTAACAAACTCATTCAGTATCTCCCTTTTATCTAGCTATATGCAAAATATCTAGTAAAAATAAGAAAAAACTATGGACTCCAGTGTGGATCAACTGGTTTTTGTGAAACGGACATTTTCTCACCAATGAGCATCTTAATCAAAAAATTTAAAAAATGCCACGAGATTATTCTTTTAGGGACAATATCATACAATTTCAAGCTTGTCCGTCCTCAAACGTGGGCTCTAGTCGCTGTCACATACACACACACGGCGCTTTGGCGCCAAAAAAGACGTTCTCTAACAAGGTTTGCATAGAAAGATGTGACGTCATTTTTATCTTGTTACTTCTTTGCCAGAATTTGTGCTCCGCATGCCCAAAACGTCATGTGCATGCTCCGGAATGCGCTCCGACCAGCCCCATTTCAAAGTCTAACGTATTTTCAATACGGTAGAGAAAAAGTGATCAACAAACTTGGAACTACTGGGGTAATTCATTTTAAAAGTTAGTTGGCTTCAAACCCAATGATTTAGCCACTACCCTTGTGAGATCATGGAGATGACCTACTCAACAGCTGAAATCTATACCCTGTTCAGACCTCAATGACCACTAACACACATCACTAATGCTGACACTATGCATAGATGAGACGCCTTGCAAGACCAATCTATTGAACATTGAACATGGACAGCATACAGTTTACATAAATAAATGTCAGTGTCTCTGAGTGGGGCTCGATTAGGGTATATTTTAGCAGGTTTAAATGGGTCATATTGAACATTTCCTGAGGGCAGTAGCTAAATTGCTGCCATGACTATATGAAAAATAAAATAAATTAGAACCAAAGTTGGAGATCATCTTTTCTTCTTACAGTTGTTTTGGAATCATCTGCGTTCAAAAGCTATTTGCAAAGAACATGAGGCACGCTTTGCTTAAATGGTCTATACATGCCTCAAAGTTTGAACCTCAAACTTTCAATGCAATGAGAAAGTTTCAAAGTGCAGGATACATCCAATTACATCTACAAACCAACAAGGAATTGAATGAATCTTCACCGTTTATGTTTAGTGCCATGTTACTCTTTACAAGACAGTGTCAGTTGTGCCGTATTACCTGCTCTCCATGTCTGCAGCTCAGCCTCCAGCTTGAGAATGATGAGTTTCAACTTGTTGTTCTTTTCCTTCTCCTTCTCGTAGCGACGTTTCCACTCCTCTGCTGTCAGTTCCTCATTCACTGTCACTACGTTCTTGATCGTCTTGGCTCTGTGGGCAAAAAGCACTTTCATCAAAATGTCAGCATATGTACCTCATTTCATTCTGGAAGCCACGTTTTGTTCTGAATGTTCAGGATGAATGTTTCATTCTGGATGTTGACACCACTTAGCCCGAATCATAACAGCAGGAGATGGATCGACCATGACAATTCAAGGGTAGTGCCAGATTAGCTTGGCCCTGATGGGGCCAAACTAATCTGGCACTATCCATGGGGCCAAGCTAATCTGGCATTACTCTTGAATTATCATGGTCGATCCATCTCCTGCAACAGGCATGTAGTTGTTAGGTGACAAAATTGGGAAAATGCGGCCTTGGGGTCAAAAGGGTTAAGTATGATCTCCATAAAAAGTAAATTACAGCAAAATGTCTTTCCACTCAATTAGTCACCCCTTTTAGTTTTACATTTTCAGCTCTGATATCATGCAACAGGAGATGGACTGACCATGATAGTTCATGAGTGGTGCCAGGAAAACTTAATGCCACTAGACACAATGGACCAAGACAGTTCAAGAGTGGTGCCAAAATACTGAGGCACCTAAATGTGATCTCAGAACTTCGGCTGAACATGCATATATTTTCATTTAGGGGAGATTTTTTATGAGAAAATATAACAAAAAGAGGACTGTTTGTTGCGAGAGAAGATTTTGCTGATGCTTGATGTTTACGGTAACATGATATGGACAGTGTAGAGTTGGATTTAGACAAAGAAACCAATTCAAATGAGTTAGCAAAGATGCTGAGCAGCCAAATACCAGTGACAATGGCAGGGCTTGTGTTATCAAGGGTACCAGGTGAATTCAAACCATAAGACTGGTATGTGTGCATGGGTCCTTTTTAAGATGGGAGCCAAAAACACAACTGCACTATGCATACAGTAAACTTCCTACATGACAAAAAGTCAGGATACTAAAAGAATGTTGTTGGTAGCTAAAATTTGTTATAAGCAACGTTATTTACATATAAAAAGTGTACTTGGTCCCTCTGAAAAAAAGTTCTTTAGCTAAATTTTGTTATATCTGACCTAGGTGTAAGCCACGTTTACTGTAAATAGATCTGTCACATATTTTGCATTAAATACATCAAATTTAACATAATTGGGGGGTAGTTTAACAGTAGTCAATTCTTTACGATCTTTCCATGGCAACCTCAGGCTGCTAAAGATACCAGGCAGTGGCAGCTAAAGTCACAATAGAGTTAAACTATGTTGTATTGCGGTTAATCAGCCTACCTCATCTTAAGATGACAACTTTCAACTTCTTGAATTCTGACCTTTGGACTCAATGTGCTAAATGATAATAATAATATAACTTGCAAGACCCAGAGACACAATGTAAAGAGTTAAAAAAAGAAAAGAAATGCAAAGCCCTTATGGTTCACGTGTATGACCAATCCACATAAGTGTGACCTTTGTGACCTTGACCTTTTCAACAGGCCACTGAAAGTGTTCAAGTGTCTAAACACAAGGGTTGCCTTTGTACCAGCAAAATCCATGTTTTCTCAAAATGTATGCTTTTTTTAAAAAAAATTGTCAACCCTTCATGACCCTTGACCTCTGTGAGGGGTTGAATAAATTAGTATGCATAGAAAGGTGTTATCATCAGCTACCTTTTATTTGATTGAAAAGTTTGCAAAAACTTTGATGAAAACTACAATTCTATTAAAAACTGACATTTTTCACACATTTGCCAACCACCTGTGACCCTTGAACTTTCTGAGGGGTCATCCAAATTAGTATGCATAGAAAGGTCTTACCTTCAGGCATTTCTCTACAAAGTTTGGGCTTGAAGTTGAAAATAGTATATGAGGATAAACAATTTGTGTCAAAATATGGCTTCTTTTTTCCCCCCCTCTTTCTGGACCCCTGTGACCTTGACCTTTGAGACAGGTCTCTGACCTTGGTACACTTAGAAAGATTTTAGCACAAAGTACCCTTGGGCCAAGTTTGAAGTCTGAGGCTGAATAGTCTCCGAGAAAATGCCAACATTTAAAGTTTACCACGGACGAGAGATGCCGGATGGCCCATTACATACTAACTTTAGTTATCACACGCGAGCCAAAAATTATAAAAGGATTCTACTATATGAGGTATACAAACCTCTGTCCAAACAGCAGTGTGGACTTGGTCTCAGTCTCATTGTAGGAGGCAGGAGAACAGCAGATGACCATGGTGGTGCGTGCGTTACCTCCTAGAGACTCCTGCAGGATGCGAGTCAGCTTGCTGTCTCGGTATGGCACATGAGACTTCTGCAATCATGACAAAGGTATGTTGAAAAAACTCAGAACCATTCCTTACCCAGAATTAACCCCTTCACTGCTGAGAAAAATGAACCCCACCCAACACTAAGAGCTATAGATTCTCATAGCACAAACAGCTGTGGGGACTCATGAGGATCTACGCCTCTTGCGGTCATTATTTTGTATCCATGGAAAGCTTGGGCTATTTTGCATTGAACTAACAAAGATTTCAGAAACAAAAGCTGCGTCCCCTGGCAGAAAAGGGGTTAATAATAGTTTTAATGTAATCGGCCTTCAGCAATCACCAGAAAAATGCTTCAATGCTTCATCACCATTAACTCTTTCGAGACGTGCCGCATCCGGATTCGCGGCTTTACGCTGCGAATCCTGATGCGGCACGTCTCAAAAGAGTTAATATGACATGAGTGTGTCAAAACCTCAGATCATGTTTTACATACTGCAGACCACTTCACTGCAAGTGGGGACATGAATTATATTGTTTAAAGCTATAACATTCTAAAAGGCTCCAGATAGTCATAGATCTTCACGAACCCCCACAGTCAATGAGGGTTTAAGAGAGATCTATGCCTCTACACAATTGGTTGGCAGTCACTATGCCCTGGCCACTAAACGTGTCTTTCAGTGTTAGAGCATAATGAAGATACCCACCTATACTGATAAAGATGGTGGTTATAATACTGAAACGGGTTGCTAGTATGTAATATATATATATTTTATGATACAAGGGCGACACGTGTTAAATAGGGCGACACTTGGAAGCTGTCTGCTGAGTAGCAGACGATCCAGTTAAGTGAGGAGGCCCCCTCTAGGGGCAATAAAAACTAACCAATCAGGGAACTACTGTATTAGTACTATTACAGTATTATGGGTGCGCAGTAGCACTGCGCTCATTACCGCCTTTGTCTCTGACAGCTAGAAGCATAACAGATTGACGGCAGCGAATTGTTTGACTTTGTGTGTGTGTAAATGTTGCAGTTTTTCAATCTATGTGTGTGTTGTGTCGTCCTTTGTAGCATAGAAATTTTTATGTGGAACGAAAGGAACAATAAATATACACAGAAGAAAGATAACAGCCTTGCATTTCATTTGATCCTGCTTACGCAACTCATGACATTAAAAATGCACGATCACTGGCACAGAGAAAAACCATTGATCACATAAACACTATTAAAAATACACATGAACACAAGACATCCAGACCACTTAATTTATCAAGACAGACATCCCTTCATTGATCCCACCCTGTTTTAACAATCGATGCCATCAATAATGTACAGCATCAAGATAATTAACTCCTTTGAACATGCAGCCACCAGTACTATTTACAATACCAGTGTCTGCATACACAATGGGGTTAACACATAAAGCCCTGAAAGACTACGACAGGATGTGGATCGATCATATTTTCAAGGTTGGTGTCAGAATAGCTTGGCGCCTCTAGACGCCAAGCTATTCTGACACCAACCTTGAAATATCATGGTCGATCTGTCTCCAGAACTGTGATATAGACCTCAAAAGATATCTAAAAAAAAAATTGATAATTTCGTCCTCAGGGCGTAAGGAGTTGAGCAAGAGCACACAGACTTACATTGCCTTCTGCCAAAGCAGCAATGACGTTTGCCCAAGGCAGACAGTGACTTATTGATGTTCTTGGCTTCATCCAACACAGCTCCCTCTGCTCCTGTTTTGCTGACCTGTAATTTTAAAACAGTACCGTACATAAATTCACTTGTAACACGGACCCTCTGGTTGTTGGTAACGCTTTCCGTGAAAATAAATCCTGCAAGAATCATTGTGACAAAAAGTGCTACCAATAGCCAAAGTGCTAAAAAAGCCCAGGTGGATTATGGATCTGCTTAGTTAGTTAAAGAGTAGTACTCAATTAGCATGGCTGCTAAGCGTAATCAGGCACTATACCCTTGTACACTATTCTACATGATGCAAGGAGATATTTTTCATTGGAGATGGGTGGGTGTGTGTGTGTGTGTGTCTGTGAGGAGGAGGAGTGGTGTGGGGGGGTGGGGTGTTGGGGGGGTGCTAACGTTACTTTCCTGCCTCAAACAAAGGGGAAGCAACAGTCCAACCTCGTAAAAGCCAAACATAAATATACATGAGATTTTTATTCTCCAAAAACATTTTGTTCTATAAATAACCTTAAAAATATATAACAATTTTTATTTTTCCCCTCCAAAATATTTTTTGTTAAAAAATATTGGGTGGAGGAGAGGGGGCCAGGGGATACTCTAGATCCCCCAAACCCCCAACTTTTTCACTGGGGGTCCATCCCTCCCCCCTGCTTTCTACGCCACTGAATATTATTGAAATTGATAAGCACTGCACAGATGCATTGGCACATCTTTCAGGCTTTTTCAACATTAGAATCAGGTCAAAGAAACAGGTAGAGACCCTTGACAGCCAGCACAGCTCACATATAAAAGGGACTTTGTGGGTCACGGCTCTCATATAGAAGAGACTTTGTGGGTTATAGTTCATCTCATCATGTTAAAGTTGTCAAATGAGCCAAACCTTTTCACTGCCTGCTAAGTCGACTAGATACAGTTTGCCATGTAGTTTCTTCTCATTCTCAACGTTCTCCTGTTTTACATGGATCAGAAAGACACTGTGACTCCGAGAGCTGTGCTCATTCATGTCTGGAAAAAAAGAGTCACATCATTAGTCAAGATCACATAGGACTGATGAAATAGATAAAGGAACAGAAATTGCACACACACACACACAAAATAACAGCAGGCATCAGAACTGTTCACCCAAAAAAAAATCTGAAAACGGCGATTTTGAAGAATTGTAGAGTTATTTAAAGCCATTTCCTGGCACATAAGAAGTCAAAAGTGTTATTAACTAAGCACATGAAGAATCTGAAAATCGCCGAAAACTCGGACAGTTCTGATGCCTGAACAGCTAGAACATCATCTAAAATGTGGATCCCCTATAACTTATCACACTGAGCACTAAGTTAAAAATTCTCAAATTGGAAATTATCCTTTGAAGACCACATACCAGGTCACGAGACAGATCGGGCCATGATAGTTCGTGGGTGGTATCATAACAGCTAGTCGCCTACAGGCCTGTATAAGACATCAAGCGGCTCTGGCACCCTCTTTGAACTGTCACCATCCTTGAACTATTATTAAGGTCAATATTCATCTTCAAAACAAAGTGTTCCATAGCTAAATGGGTTAAGTGTCAGAGATATTATCTGCACAAAAAACAAAAAAAACTAGGATGTAACTATAATCTCACCACAATCAAAAACTACAGTAAAATACATGACTGACAAATGTACAGGTAAAAGACAAACTCGTGACAGCTACATGTGTACACAAAGTAAGTTCTGTAAGGTACCAGACTGACAATTGTATTGGGTAAGCGAAAGACATACTTGTGACAGCTACATGTCGGTTGGCTTTCCCTTCATCAATGACTTCCATCACCTCCTCTGGACTAGACACAAACCTCTCGGTGCAGCCCTACACACACACAACATGATCGTTCTCAGCAATAGCAAACTCACTGCTTAACCCATTACATCCCGAGGCTGAATTTTTTAAAATTTGCTTATTGTTCTATGAAGCCTACATTGCAGATCAGGAGAGAGATCAACCATTTTAGTTCAAAGGTGGTGCCAGAATAGCTTGGCGCCTTAGGCGCCAAGCTATTCTGGCACCACCTTTGAACTATCAAAGGCAAATTGATTTCAAGCAGTAGTGTATCAGAACGAAAAGGGTTAAACCGCTTGTGCATGCAGCCAGCAGGACTATGAACCTATCCTACATGTCCATTTTTGTGAAAACTGAGATTATCTATGTAATACAATGAAAAATAAATTTTTCTCTAAAATGTATTTTTTCGAAAAATACTTACCGATGACATTAATGTTAGGAATACTGATCTATCTAGCCTAATTGTAGCCAAAATTGTTGTGTGCCTACATGGCAGGGGAGGCAACAAGGGGCGCCATAAGCTAGGCTGTAACCCCGGGTAGCCTCCCTACCATCCTCATCCAGGCACGCGCCCACCGGAATCGCCATTCTGTTTCTTAGCTTGCTAGCGGCAGCGGGGCAGGCGGGAGGGTCATCTGAGTAATGTCATCAGTAAGTATTTTTTGAAAAAATACATTTTAGAGAAAAATTCATTTGTTTCCTCAAAACACATTACCGATGACATTACTGTTAGGAAGAATATCGAAGAGGAGGTGGGTGCCGCTTAGAACGTCCCTAACCCCTGGGTAATGTCGAAAATGCCCTCCCTGGTACAACCTCCCGATAATTTTAGCTAAGAAACTTGCGGCACCTGGGGTGCTGGGAGGGAGTGTTGTGCCGCCGTAAAATCTCCCACCAGCGATAGGTTCTCGCGCTGGCTGGAGAGGTCCCTCAGGTAGAATTGGGTGAAGGTCGACTCTGATCGCCAGCCCACCGCCGCCACAAGACTTGACTGCGCAGTTGCGGTCGAATGCGAGCTTGTGCCATGATATTCATGCATTTGGCTGTACCAGGGACGAGGTCTTGGTAGGCGGAGCGTATCACCCATCGAAGCCAAGAGGTCGACTGTGCTCACCATTCCACGGCCGCCTTGATATCTGTGACCGCGCAGTTGCAGTCAAGCGCTAGGCTAGCGGTCATGGCTCTGACCTCGTGCGCCCTGATGTTCATTCGTTTGGCTGCATCAGGGGCGAGATCTTGGTAGGCGGAGTGTATCACCCATCGGAGCCAGGAGGATATCGTCTGGGCCGAGATGTCATGTCTACCTGGGAACAGAGGGAGGAAAAGGCAGGTGCGTCCCCAGCGTAGCGGCTTGGTCCGCCACAGGAACACATGTAAGGTTCTCACCTGGTTATGTTGTCTGGATTCTCGGGTAGAGCCTGGACCCCTCAAGGGTTGGACGGTGACCATCTGCGGAGCAGCCAAAGGATAAAGGGTCTTGGCTAGGAAAGCCGGGTCGGACAACAGTTGCACAGAGCCATCTGTTCGGAACTGTAGGCATGATGGACGTGCAGAAAGGCGTGTAGCTCGCTGACCCTGGCCACCGTCGTGAGAGCCAGTAGGAAGCGTGTCTTCTGCGTCACGTCCGGTGACGGCGCCAACTGCAGTGGTTCGGATCGGCCAGAGTTGAGCCACGTCCACATCCAGGGTAGATCCCATCGCGGTACGAGTGAGCGGAGGGCCGGACGTCTTAGACCGAAGCGCGCCATAAGGTCAGCCAGTTCTTGCAGTTGCCAGGGTCGGGCCATCCCATATGCCGGTACGTATCGGCGAACATCACTAAGCAGTCACGAAAGGCGATTGGCGCCCGAAGCTGGTCAGAGGAAGAACTCCGCCAGCTGGGAACCGTCAGATCTGTGGGAGAGTCGCCCTTCGTCACACTGGTCGCACAGGACTTGTCACTTCCTCGTAAACTCACCTGGTCGAGGGTCTGCGGGCTGTAGCAATAGTTTCCCCCACTGTAAGTGAGAAGCCTCTAGCGGCGAGGTCTTGCCGCACCAACTCCAGGCGTGGAATAGAATTCGCTCGGGACATGGGTAGAACAGGGCCTGCCGAGGTTGCTTGAGCATCGTGTGCGGGTGGGTAGCCGCAGAAGGGAGCTACGGCGAGGTTCAGGTGGTCGGTGGTCCAAGACCTGGTCCAGCCGAAGGGAGCCACTAGGAACAGGACTACGTTGCAATCTTTGAGCTTGAGCAGGAGCTTGCGGACGAGAAACATCGGCGGGTAAGCGTACGCGACGAGGCCGTCCCAGGGAATGGATAGAGCGTCGATTGCCCAGGCTAGTGGATCTGGCATGGGGGAGACAAAGAGAGGAAGCTGGAGAATCCACCTCGTCTTGAAGAGGTCGATCATGTTGGTGTCCCCATGGGTGTAGATCATCCGAAGATGTCCCGCCAGAGGGTCCAAATGGTGTGTAGCAGCTGACCGCGTCGCTAGAGGGAATCAGCTAGGACATAGAGATCGGCTCCGGATGTCTGGCTCGGAGAGAAATGCCGGGACCTTCGCACCACCGGAACAGCTGGTAGAGAAGGATGCCGAGGGGCGGGGAGAGCGTCCCGCCCTGCTTCTGGATGTAGGCGACCACCGTGGGGTTGTCCGAAAGGACGAGCAGCTCCTGGTGACGTAGACGTCCCACGCGCTGAGTGCTTGCCAGACCACCTTCAGTTCTAACCAGTTGATGTGCTGGACTGCGAGGTCCGGGGGCCAGGTGACGGAGGCCGCGATGAACATCGATAGAGGGTGAGCACCCCAGCCGTAGAGATTGCGTCGACACACAAGGACAGCTGGGGAGGAGGCGAGTTAAGGGGAACTCCCGTCGCGAGCCAGCCAGGCTCTGCCCAATGAAGGAGATGTGGAAGGAAGATCGGTACAACCGGCACCGGAGCCTTGAGGTCACCCGTCACTGGTCGCCAGAGCAGGAGAAGGTGCAGCTGAAGCGGGCGGTAGTAGAGACGGCCAAGGGGAGTAAGTCTGCTGCTGCACTCATCAGGCCCAGAAGCTGAAGCCACGCTCTGGCGGAGACCGTCACCGTGGGAGGCCTGGTTCACCAACCCTGAAAGCTTGGGTCCGGTAACTTCATCTCGTTGAGCTCGGTGCGAAACCATCCCCAGAAGAACGAAGCAGCAGGACGGCACAAGGTTGGATGTGCCCACGTTGAGCAGGAAGCCGAGTCTGTCGAGCAGATCTAGCAGCGCATCTTGATCCGCCGCCCACCTGACCTCCACCTGGTTCTGCAAGAGAAAACCTGGTCCAGATAGTTTGGCATAAGGCTCGAGGACGTCTGTCTGGCCCTGACAACAACGGTGTCCAAGAAGCGGGTGAACCCCCAGGGGCTGAGGCCCCAGGCCGACAGGTAGAACGCGAACTGGTAGACCAATCCACTGAAGGCGAAGCGCAGGTAACGTCCTGATGTGAGGCACAGGGAGACGTGGCGATAAGCATCCGACAGGTCTAGGCTGACGGCAAAGTCCATAGGCTGCACAGCGGTCCGAGGCGCTCGGGAGGCTCCATGCGAAAAGGCGGGGCGAAGATAAACTTGTGTTGTGTAGGGCAGACAAGTTGAAGCCGGGATGCCCCTTGCCGCCCGGCTTGGGAACCACGAAGAGGCGGTTGTAGAAGGCTGGAGAGTCGTATCGCATTACCACCTCCGGGGCGACCCGTATCCGTACTGTCCGCGACTCCTGAGTCGCTGCGAACACATCCAGTCGCACCCGAGAAGCCTCTTGGTGTGAGTGTTGACTGTCCATCGCCCAGCGTGCCGCGCCAGCCGCTCTGTGACTGTACAAACAGCTGCTGCCAGGGTTGCGATCGTCCCGGCCGTGGAGCTGAGGCAGGGTTCGCCGTGCGTCTCCAAGGACAGAGAACCAGCGGCACGGTCATCAAATCCTACTCACCATGCCATCCCTGAGCTTGTGGAGCGCCTAGGTACCCGTCCAGATGGGGGGGGGGGGGGGGAGCACGCTGCCGCATCTTAACCCATATCAGCCTGAGGCTAACAGCTTCAATTTGTGCCCTGCCATACACAGGTTGCTATAGAAAAAAATTAAGAATACAGCCCAAGGCCTTAATGGAAGGCTAGGCCGGATTAGCGTGAGGCCTAGCGGCGTCAAGCCACTCTGGTGCTACCCTTTAACTATTCTTATTTGAACGTATGTCACCCTCTGGTGGACAGGATAAGGGTTAAGATGACTTCCACCATACCTGTTGTTCCCAGGCGGTTATCCAACCAAGGAATAACCGCCCCCAACGGCTTAACTTCGGTGACCAGGCCAACCGGGGCCATTGCAAAGGTGGTTGACTATGCTAGGAGTCCGTTCCTCAAAGGAGCCCAACCACGGCCCAGGCTTGTGGCCCGGTCTGGAGGCGACAGAGGAAGCCACTTCCTGTTCCATTAGAGGAGGACCAGTCAATCATCAGAGTCTCCTCACACGCGTAGCGTAGTTGGAAGGCAGCCGGGTGTAGTAACACTCTTAAACCAGCGGATGTATCTGCCTGCGTGTCCACTCGTTTGCTAACCAGCTGGTATCTGTCAGGGACTCCCTGCCTAGGCGGCAAACTGAGTGCTGGTCCCCCGCCTGGCCGCTTTGGAGATGTCGTCGCGAAGCAATGCCAAACCAGAGCCCTCCGGGGCCCGACTGAGAGCATCTTCCTCCACCACTCTTACTGGCGCGCAGTGGGAATTTATCTCTTCTCTTTCACTGGAAGCGTCACTAAGGCGTCCCGTCGAGTCGCCGTCGTGCTGGGTGGGGGTCTTATCGCTGAGAACGGAGGCGCAAAGAGTGAGCCGATGGTGAGTCCCACACAGAAGGCAGCGCCAAAACTGCACTGCGATGTGACGACCGGGGAAGCCGCGGGGAACGGCTGCGTTGGGGAGAGCGTGGTAGCCGAGAGTGGGAACCCCGCCTAGAATGGTGTCGAAACGTGGCAGTCGAACGGGAGCGTCGATGGCGCGACCTGCGCCGTGGCGAACTTGGCAAGAATCCACGCGGCGAGCGAGGCAGTGAGGCACGAGGCTGACGGAAGCCGCACCCCCCCGTGACGGAAGGCCTAGGGTGTCGGTGGGCATCCCGGTCCCTGGTAGCAGTCTGCGAGCGTGGAGACCTATCAAGGATCGTGAACGAGGGCGACGTTCGGATGACTGTCTGGCACTTTTTATCGCCGAAAACTTGCTGAACGGGAGCTCCGTCCCTGCGACGCCTAATTCTGTTATTTAGTTATTTTTTTGTGGAGACGTCCCAGAGGTGCTTACAACCCGGGTTTTATGTGCACAACTCACTCCTCTTGTTTGTTTGCCAGACCACTAAGTCATTCGTGGACCCACCGCTGAATGCCCGTCTCGTCTCTAATCACCTGTGCCGAGTGGGCAGTTACAAGCTTAGTAAGTAACAATATTACTGACCTCTGTATCAGACGGCTTGCGCTTTGCTTGGATTGACTCACGGCGTAGACGTGTGTGGCGGTCCATCGGATGTTGTTGGCCAGACTCGGTGGTATTCAGCGAGCTGACGAACACTGTAGACGTCCGGTGTTGGCCAAGCTCGGTGTACTGTTTTACTAGCGAGCTGACGAACACTGTTGTCGGAGTACTATGTTGGCCAGGCTCGGTGTCTGATAACCCCAGCGAGCTGACGAACCCTCCAGCTGTAGCCCAAGGCTCCATATCCATGCGTGCATCCCGATTCGTGAGTGTCCGAGGTGTCTCCTCCACTGAAGCGGTCGGGGTGGCAGCAGGCGTCTGCTCTCAGGCTGGGGTCGTCATTCCCGCCGATAGAAACGCCAAGCTGCAACCACTGCTCCTCCCACCCGGGGGTGCAGGCGCCGCACAGGTGAGTGGAGGTACAGGCCCAGCACAGTAAGCAGACATCGTGTGAGTCACTCAGCCACTGGAAGTCCCCACATCTCTGGCAGGTGCGGACTTGACCACTGCAAAACATTCACCGGCGAGTGAGCGTGGCTCCCTGAGGCCATGCACACATGTGATCGCATGTACGAGTTTCGAAAACGAATCCGCTACACGACCAGTGCCGACGCCTGGCGCTTCCACCCCCCCTTGAGCGCCGGTCTCGGGCACTAACCGAGGTTATACTTAGTCATGGCAGAGAGGCGGGCGAGACAGCGCTGTCGGGACCAACGTGAAGTAGAGTCACCCATGCCGACCGGTCGCTCGTCGGTAAACCAAGTCTCAGGAACAGTACAAGTCCACTGAACACAGAAACTCCACCGCTAGAGAGCCCAAACGAAGAATAATTCGAGTAGGGAGCACAGAGCACGACGTAAGAGCTGAAGCCACAAATCCCAAGCCACAAAACCGGTCACACTATAACGAAGTCCAGATGCAGAGAGTAGGCACACAACCATCCACGGCTAGCTAAGGAACAAGAATGGCGATTCCGGTTGGCGCGTGCCCAGATGAGGATGGAAGGGAGGCTACCTGGGGTACGGCCTAGCTTATAGCGCCCCTTGTTGCCTCCCTGCCATGTAGGCACACAACAATTTGGGCTAAAATTAGGCTAGCTAGATCAGTATTCCTAACAGTAATGTCATCGGTAATGTGTTTTGAGGAAACAATGTCACTTTCACAAAAATGGACATACTGGCTTTTACTTAATCAGGGCAGAAACAGAACCAGAGCTGCATGCACATGGGCTTAATCCTTAATCCATTACAGCCTGAAACTGATTTATTTAAATCTGCTTATTGCCCTATGAAGGCCACATTGCAGATTAGGAGAAAGATCAACCATTTTATTTCAAGGGTGGTGCCAGCATAACTTGGCGCCTTAGGCGCCAATACTATTCTGGCACCATCCTTGAACTATCATGGTCAAATTAATTTCATGTAGTAGTGCATCAAGATGAAAAGGGTTAATACACAGTGTGTCTGCCTGCCCATGAACCATATGCTGTTTTGCAATTATTTTTAAAACAGTTAAAAAGTCTTGGAATCTTTTCATGCCCAGCTCATTTTTCATAGTGTCTACTACATAAGCCTACTGTTTGTCCCAGCTCTCAGTTACCATTAGGTCAAATTGTGAACTAAAATGTTTAAGGTATGGACAAAAGCTGAAAAAGTACCATTTTGATCCTTTCATACATTAAAACTGTTGTACTAAGATGAATGATGTGCAGCTCACACAACTTGCAATTCTTTTACCGCAGACTGACTTCAGAGTGGAAATAAATGTGTTACAAAAACTGTCAAAAACCTCAGATTCTATTCCTCTTACCACAGCTGGGCACAAACGGCCATGTCAAGAATAACTGTATACAGTCTTTTATATTTATACAAGCATAGGTGCCAAAAAACACTTTTTCTCGAAGAAATGTATCAAACATTCTTCCCCAAAAATGATTGCGGAAAAAACGTGGCTCACAAGCATTGCAAACATACTATACCATGAATGATCATTTATGATGAATACAACTGGATAGTGCACATATGAAAATTTGGAACAAATAAATCATCACAGGTTATCTTCAGACTTACAAGTTTACAGAACGAACAAGAAAGGCAAAGCTATTATGGCTCAGGTGTATGACCTATTTACATTATATGTGTGACCTTTGTGACAATAAGTAAAGGGCTGGCTTTTGCACCAGCAAAATCCACGTTTTCTAAAAATGTAAGTATTTTTTTACACATCTGTCAAACCCCCCGTGACCCTTGACCTTTGCGATGAGTCGACTAAATTAGTATGCATAGGAAGTTTTATCATCAGCTACCTTTGTGCCTCCAACTATAGAGGAATCACCTTGCTGTCAGTACCAGCAAAGGTCTTCAACAGGATCATCCTGGAGAGAATGAAGAGCTCCGTTGACCCCCAGCTGAGAGACCAGCAAGCAGGATTCAGGAAAAACCGATTATGTACAGACCAGATCGCCACTCTCCGCATCATCGTGGAACAGTCTCTGGAGTGGAGCTCCCCGCTGTACGTCAACTTTGTGGATTACGAGAAAGCATTTGACAGCGTGGACCGAGAGACTCTGTGGAAACTCCTACGACACTACGGTGTACCCACAAAGCTCGTCCGCCTGATCAAGAGCAGCTACGATGGCATGACATGTCGCGTGATCCACGAAGGGCAGTTCACCAGGGAGCTCCAGGTCAGAACCGGTGTCAGGCAGGGGTGTCTGCTGTCTCCGTTCCTCTTCCTACTGGCCATAGACTGGGTCATGAAGAGGACCACAGAGCACAGACGAAGCGGAATACAGTGGACACTGTGGACACAGCTTGACGACCTCGATTTTGCAGACGACTTGGCATTACTGTCCCACACTCATCAACAAATGCAGGACAAGACCACGAGGCTTGCTGACATCTCGTCCCAAGTGGGCCTCACCATTCACAAACAGAAAACAAAGACAATGAGGCTGAACGCAACCAGGGAAGAACCAGTCTTGCTTGCTGGCACCCCGTTGGAGGAGGTGGAGTCCTTCACCTATCTCGGGAGCATCATAGACAAAAAAGGCGGCACTGATGCAGATGTCAGAGCACGAATCGGTAAAGCCAGAGCAGCCTTTCTCCAGTTGAAAAAAGTGTGGAGTTCCAGAGAGCTGTCACAAACACACCAAAGTCCGGATTTTCAACTCCAACGTAAAAGCAGTTCTCCTATATGGAGCAGAGACTTGGAGATTGACAAAAACCACAGTCAACAGAGTACAGATCTTCATAAACAGTTGCCTTAGAAGAATTTGAAAATCCACTGGCCAGAGAAGATCAGCAACATCAGACTCTGGGAGAGAACAGAGCAGATAACAGCAGAGAATGAAATTGGGCGAAGAAGATGGGGATGGATCGGTCACAGTCTGAGAAAGCCAGCTTCCAGTATCACTAGGCAGGCATTGTCATGGAATCCCCAGGGAAAGAGGAAAAGAGGTAGGCCGAGAAACTCCTGGCGTCGAGACCTCCAAGCAGACATCAAGAGAATGGGAACCACCTGGAGTAAAATCGAAGGAGAAGCACAGGACAGGAGTTGCTGAAGGTCTCTCGTCGACGGCCTATACCCAGGTAGGGGTGACAGGCGTAAGTAAGTAAAGTAAGTACCTTTGTGCCAAATTTGATTGAAAAATTTGCAAAAATGTTGATAATACATACAATTTTATCAAAAATTGGCATTTTAACACACGTGCCGGCCTCTTGTGACCCTTGACCTTTCGGAGGGGTCATCCAAATTAGTATGCATAGATAGGTCTTCCCATCAGGTATCTCTGTACCAAATTTGGGTTTGAAGTTGTGAATAGTATTTGAGAACAAACATCTTTTGTCAAAATATGGCTATTTTTGACCCATTTCCTGAGCTCTTGTGACCCTTGACCTTTTCGAGAGATCAACCAAATAAGTATGCACAGAAAGGTCTTCCCATCAGGTATCTCTGTAGCAAGTTTGGGTTTAAAGTTGTGAATAGTATTTGAGAAAAAACATCTTTTGTCAAAATATGGCTATTTTGGAACTATTTCCTGAGCTCTTGTGACCCTTGACCTTTCCGAGGGATCAACCAAATTAGTATACCTAGAAAGGTCTTACCATCAGGTATTTTTGTACCGAGTTTGGGTTTGAAGTTATGAATAGTATTTGAGAAAAAATAAATTATGTCGAAATATAGCTATTTTTGGCCTATTTCCTCATCCCCTGTGACATTGAACTTTGTGAGAGGTCACTCAAATTGGTATGTTTAGAAAGGTCTTGCCACAAAGTATCCTTGGGCCAAGTTTGAAGACTGTGGCTTGAATAGTCTTCGAGAAAATGCCAACGTTAAAGTTTACCGCGGACGGACAACGGACGGATGACCACTGGTCCAGAACACACTCACTTTTGCTTCGCACATGAGCCAAAAAGTGTAAGCATTAGACAAACAGAAACAAGGTCAACTCTAAGGATCTGCCATTACATGTATGTCCTTGCCAGTCACAACAAACAATCAATAATAAACAAACTGAACACACACAAAAATAATATGAATAAAAACTTACTTTCACGTAGGGTACTCTGTTCTTGTCTTCGTGCACAGACAAGTTCGTCTTTGTGACTGAAAATATCAAGATAATAAACCTGTTTAACCCTTTTAACCCCAAGGCCTCATTTCTCACATCTTGGAGGTGTTACCTGATGAGTAAGTACCAGGTGCAGGAGATGGATCAAACATAATTCAAGGGTAGTGCCAGATTAGCTTGGTGCTTGAAGGTGCCAAGCTAATCTGGCACTACCCTTGAATTATCATGGTCAATCCATCTCTTGCTGTAGGGCATTGGGGCTAAATGGGTTAATACAGAAGACCATGTCACTGCACATGTTGAAGTAACAATTAACATTGAGTGAGCAACATAAATGAACTGCAGTAGGAGCCGGTACATAGTATGCTCCAATATGACGAATGAAAACCAAAGAGAAGCCTCTAACAAAAGGAAGATTTGATCATACAATATTCGAACCAATGTCAAACAGCACCTACTGTTCGCGGACAAACTGCCTCACTCAAGGAACCTGTTAGCTTCACCTGGCTTGTGTTTGATCAGTATAATGCTCTAGGCCAGCTACAATGATCACACTTACCATCTAAGAGATCCCTGATCTTGTCCATGTAAATCTCAAAGTAGGAAACCTGTCATAAAAAAATAACAACAACATAATATTGGGTAAAAGAGCTCTAGAATTTGATTTAAAGTGGAAAAAAGTGTCCTTTTTTTTTGTCCAAGTGATAATCAACCCCCTGGCTGTCACTGTGTCAGTAGTGGTTTTTGTCACGATGATTCCTGCAAGAGTTGAAGTTCAAGTTATATGGGTTTAACGCCAAGCAGTATTCCTGCAAGAATCATTGCAACAAAAACCACTACTGACAGCCAAAGGGTTAACACATTCAGCCATGATACATTGGAGTAAAAGACACAAAAATGGCTTTCTTTTTGCGCAATTATGTTTTTTTCTGATCAAGAGATGCTACTAATCATACAGTCATGCTTTGAGGTCACCTCTGTAAGTTTTTTTTCTGTAAATTACGCATTTTCCCCAATGGTGTTTCTATGCAAAATGGTGATGGGCAGAACGGTGCCTGAGTAATTTTATGCTGAGAGACCCAAAGCTACTTCGGCACCACATTTGATTTGGCATAATGGATCTATCTCATGAATGGTACCAGTAATGCTGTTTTCAGAGAACAGCTCTCAACTTAGACCCTAAAGCTCAAAGTATTTAAAGTGCTGGTAACAATGAGGACACAGAAATGAGCCCCAGCTGACTGAAAGGAGGTGGAAAAGAAAATGTGTTCAACAACACTTGATCTGGTTAAGTTTGTATACCCATTTAGCCCCAATGCCCTACAGCAGATTGATTAACCATGATAATTCAAGGGTAGTGTCAGTGGCACCTGAAGGCACCAAGCTAATCTGGCACTACCCTTGAATTATCATGGTCAATCCACCTCCTGCAACTGGTACACAGTCTTTAAGTAACACTTTTAAAATTTGGGAAATGCACCCATGGGGCTAAATGGTTTAAATTCAAGAGCTACAAATAAGACTAAGACTAAGAGGTAGGTATATATATATATATATATATATATATATATATAATATATATATATATATATATATATATATATATATATATATATATATATATATATATATATATATATATGGCTCACCTTGATATGGAACTCCAAGTTTTCATCCATTCCATAGATGTAGTTGAAGATGTCTTGTATAATGCGTGGAATGATACCCTGCATTGTGTCATTACCCAGCACACCCTAATAAATAAAAAATTCATACCTCTCATTTAAATCAATCCTTTTCAAATACCGACCAGCCTCAGTATTACGCACATCACAATATCACGCAAACATTTAAGCAGTCAGGCCTGTGGCTCCAAAATAGAAACCCAATGAGCAAAAAGTCCACTGGCCGACTCCAGCCTTAGTTGGCAAGTGCGCGGCTGTACACAAGCCAACTTAGGCTGGAGTCACCTAGAGAACTGTTTGCTTACCGAGCGTTCCTTTCTAATGTATGTTTAGCTAAACATTGATGCCAATGCCCATACCCTGGAAGCACGGTCTGACATTATGGCATTATAATGAAGCTGATCTGTATAATGGGGCATACTTGGTTATTTTAATAATGTATATTCATGTTGTGTAACAGCTAAGAAAGAGTTATATCTACCTCCATAGTGTGTGTCTTTCCACTGGAGGTCTGACCATACGCAAAGATGGTGCCATTGTAGCCACTGAGAACATCTGCAACAGAGGCACAAAATACCACAATAATTAGTAAATTAACAAAAAAATAATGTTGATAAAACATGCTTTCTCGATTCAGACCTGACTCACATGACTGCAAAGGAGGGCAAGCCGAAGTAAACAAGATGAGGATTTCATCCCAAAGTCTACCGTATTGTTTGGAGCTCACATGCGTTTTTTTCTTTAGGAACATTCAGAGTTGTTCATATTTTTCAGCTTATCATTCTCATCTGTTTCCCTCCACTCTAAGCAAATCTCTGATCAACACACACACCGGCACACAAAAAAAACTGGACACACAGCACTTCCCGCCATTAGAACACTCTGTGGGCTCATGTAGCGACAGGAATTCTGAAAAAGAAGCATCTATAGCACGAGCAGCAAAATGACATCACAACAAGCTTCACATCATGGCATGGGGTGTAAGGTAGTACCTTTGCTGTTCGGCAGCTGCGTCCTACATAGGACGGACGGGCATCACTGGTCCTCATCCGTCTCCTTAAAGGGGCACGACCGACCCTTTTTAATGCTTCAGTTCGCAAAAAGCTTTTACAAATTACTGGGCTTCAGTATACATACCCACTTAGACAGTGACCATGTACCACTCAATTGTCCCACCAAATGCTTTCTTTCGTCCGTTCAAAGCGAAAGAGGCCACCGGAATCTTGTGACTATACCTAGTCAAAAGATTGCTTCCAACAGACGATCAGGTAGCTGACGTCATAACTATTCTATACGACCTTAGGTCATCTGCATAATTATAACCAATCAGAGAAGATGGCGGATGAACCAGCGAAGAAAAAAGAAAGTATCAGTCGACTCGCGCCGGCCGACAATGACAGACTCGGAATTGAAGAGAAGAGAGACAAGATACCCCTAAGTAGAATTGACATCAGACAAGGGAATATAGAGCTTGGCTTAACCACCCATCCAGAATTTGTTGCTTTCTTACTATGTGAATCAGTAAGTAATCCGGCTACGGTCTTAGTCGATCTTCCTATAGTTCTGCGAGCGCTAGTGACTGATTTTCAGAATTCATGATCTTCAGTAGAATTTATCTCTTACTGATTTTGCAAGATTTTAAACCTGTTTTATCATAAAGTTACGAGCTAGTTTATCAGATTTTATGCTGCAAGGATCTGAAAACTATGGTGTGTGTCAAAATTGCGGCACTGACATCGCTGGTCGTGACACGTTTTTGTCACCGAGTCGAACAAGCAGGTCAAGCGGAACCCGCATTGATTTTGACAGCATAGCGAGTATGGAAGGGTTATTTTACATTCTCGTTGAAAATTATATCAAAGGGATGCCGAAGAACATCAGTACATGAGTGTACACCGATGTGTGTACCCACACCAATGACCTCGTCTGCAGTATTGACCGGGTTCTGCCTTGTGACGTAGGCTAGTAAATATGCACAAATTTAAAACAAGGCCGATGCAGACGATAATTTGCGCTCTCGGGTACAAAAACAACACACCCACCAACGATGAATTTTGACATTTGGCATTGTATTTACATCATAAAGCTCTAAGTTAGTACACAAAGGACCCATACATAATACTGTCAGTGTCAGCAGTATCTGTTGCAGACAGTTTTCTGACTGTGTTGAGATGCTTGATCCTGGGGAGAATAACTTAAATCTCTCACGTGCTGGCTCCAAGCACCACACCCTGACAAATCACCTCAGCTGGTGGGCTAAACCACGCGAGGGGGTGGTGTTCACACTGCACCACTAGGCGGATGAGCTGTTTCTGACAGCCAATGGCTAAAGGACAGAGGAGATCAGGCTTGATCCAACGGCCAAATGTGGGGGAGTAAACCCTTCAAATCAGGAGCAGAGCCCTGAAGGCAGACAGCTGCCTGTATTCACGCACTGTTCTGGCAGCTCCTGCAGCCAAACTGGTGCCAAACGTACAGCTTTGCATTCCTTTGGACTACATCAGCGAGGCCGAGAGGGGGATCTTGACGACTGGGCATCCCAGGATCTCCATACACTTCACCCGGGCTTGCGCCCTTGAGAGGTCACACGGACTGACCCAGCAAGCGTATATACTCCATTGTCTTCCGAGACAGAAGGATGCCAACCAACAACAACCAACATGGCATCGCTAGTCTCACGACACTGTGTACACAGTGACGAATTTGATGTTTGATGTCACTCATTCAAAAGGCATGCAGCCTCTTCCAGGGCTCATTGTTTTCTTCCACACAGCCTTTTCCAGGGCTGACAGTTTGATGGGAGTATATACTGGATCCGAAATTTGCAAAAATTAATTAATTATTATTCAAAAGTTGAACAGGTACAACGCTGGATTACGAACTCATTCAATGTCTACTTATATCCAAAATTCCAAGTTATTAGAACAAAAATTATGGACTCAAATGTGGGTCAGCCGACTTTCTATAAACTGTCTTCCTAAATCAAACTGTCAGAGAGTGAGAGAGAGAAGCGAGCTTTGTGTCAATTCATATATATAACAATGACATGTCTGGTGCTTTGAGTCAGTTCAGCAACAATATATAACATTGATGTGTCTAGTTCGTTTCGACATTTTTTTTCTGCGATCAATTATTTTTATGAAAACATTGAAAAGGTACAAAGCTGGTTAACGAACTCATCCAATATCTTTTTCGAAGCTAGCTATATTTAAAATTTCAAATGAATATAAGACAAATTAAGGACTAAAAATAAAATGCGGGTCAATCGACTTTCTATAAACAGCAATTTTTCTTTTCAATAAGTAATCCAATTTAAATATGCTTAAAAGTATTCCAAAATACATCTTGAAGGAAGCATTTAATAAAGTTTCAGACATACACAAACACAGGAGAAACTTGTGTCTACATACACACACACACAGCATTTCCTGCCAAATGTACGTTCAACGGTGCAGTTAGCGTAGCTATGCGTGATGTAATTTTTATCGTGTTACTTCAGTGTCAGAGTCTGATGTGCGCCCACCTATGTTCCATTTATTCTGACTACAGCCTTGATGTGACCAAATGACATAGTTTTGTTGTTGCTCCAAAAACTAATAATGAAACATCCCAAACTACTTCTAAGTACCACAACACATCAGAGCAACAAGTACACCAAAACCAAAAGACTGTACATGCATAACAGAAAGCAACACTGTCTGACAAAGAGATCTTAAGTTTCTGCAGAATATTTCTGGCCGTCTGCAATAATCAACGGTAAGTTGCATTCAGGTTGTCTCCACTGGGGGAACTGGCTCATAATCACATCATAGTGTTGCTGGTACCGCAGGAAACCTGTCCTGCCAGTATTCTCCTCTCTTCAATTTGAGCAACAAAGATACAGAAAGAGTTTCGTTTGATCGGACAGTATGTCTGAGAGCCCAGAGCACTTGGTTGATTGATTGAAACGATACATCAAGGATAGTGAACGATTAGCATGGCATATGATATGAGAGGTGCCAAGCTATCAGGCACTAGCTTTGCATCTTTACAGTTGATGCAGTTTTTGAGACTTGCATGCAGTGTTTAGCTTTTGACCCTAATCTGGCTCTGTAATTACACGAAAGGAATAATGAATGTGCAATAGCTCCACAGTGCATCTAGGCCGGCTCCGAGGCCAGTCTATGCGCTCTGACACTAACACATGTGATGACCTCATCAGGATCAATGAAATTCCAACAGCAACACACAGCTCGATCCTCACAAATCCTCAAACCAAGCAGCTGTTGCCAAGATCGCTTTATTTCATAACAAAGACTGTGTCCATAATGTGAAGCTGGTTAATTTTCACACATTCTGCAGGCAGTCATTATCTCATCAATATTTGCACACTGGTTACTTTCCACAACTGGCTATAATGTCAAGTGGCTTCAGGAAGTAACCAATGTGCAATCTAGTTGATCAATGGAGGTAACCAGTGTGTAATGATTACAGACCTTTCAGTGCTGGAAGTTTCTGCTTTTATTGATATTATGATAAAAACTTTGTCAGCTTACATAGATCTACATGTACCTCTACATCTAGCTCCCTTCTGTAACTTGTAAATATTTTTCACAATTAACTTGATTGTACATGTTTACCGTAATTTATGTGCACCAAAATAGGTACTGCAAGTAATAGTAATGAACCTTTTCATTTTACACTGAAAATCCTATATAACCATACCATCTGCAAAAGATGGAACATGTTACAGTCACCAGATGTGAGCCATTAAGTACATATACATGTATATATCTGTTCTCTTTCAGTTTCACCTTCTCACTGAAGCCTTCAATGAAGCAGTTAGTAACACAAGAACAGTAGGCACAGAAAGACCCCACATCAAGTAACAAGACAAATAACCACAGCTCATTCAACACAGGAATTCCAACCCAGGGCGGGGTGTATGTGCCAAGCACGGGAACACAGCTGCGCTACGTTTACGCTGAATGCCACATCCACACAGCCCATTCACTCAGCTCCCTCTTCACACTCTCATTCATTTGTGTACATGTACAATATGGAGCTTAAAATGGATTATCTGATTAAGACAGAATGTGTGCTCTTGCAGTTTCCATGTACCTTACTGAGCAATACCACATTGTGTGTTAGGCACACAATTTACCAACATTTAACTGGGAAACTGCATGACACTGAGAAAAAAAAAGCTGTTGTGTAAACTGTTCTTCAGTTGCATAATTTGTGTCTGAATTGAAACTACACAGTTCCTACTTTTTGGCCACAACTGTCTTGATCAGTTCCTCACCAAATGCCCTCTACCTCGGTACATGTACTTGCTAGACATTCTCTCATGAGCCCCTTGAGGCACAGACGCTCCTGAGAATCCATGCCCTTTGCAAGAGAACGTTACATGGTTGCAGTCCAAGACTGATAATAGTGAAATCCTCTGCCTAGTAGTAGTAGCTTCTAACAGCCTATTCAATCAAGTAACTGCAAAGAAGTACCAAACAGAGAAAGAAACACGCTTAGAAAAGACGGGTACAACACAATTTATTAATATTTCGGGTAAATACCCTTTGTCAAAATAGACAAACAAACAGAGAGATTAGCCGCTACTTATCTTCATTCGCAGAAGGAATGTGGCAACTCTGCACAGGAGTTTCACCTTCAGTGAGAAGATGAAACTGAAAGAGAACAGATGGATTCTCAGGAGTTGCCACATTCCTTCTGCGAATGAAGATAAGAAGCAGCTAATCTCTCCGTTTGTTTGTCTATTTTGACAAAGGGTATTTACCCAAAATATTAATAAATTGTGTTGTACCCATCTTTTCTAAAGCGTGTTTCTTTCTCCGTTGGGTACTTATTTGCATTTTACACGCTTGGCAGTCACCTTTTTGGTCTGGATTAATCAAGTAACTGGCCTGGGCATGCCAGGAAATGCAGTGTTGTGGATGGTTGCGCAGAATAGCAGAGAAGAACTTCCTCTGTCAGCAAGCGGAATATGTCCACTCAAGCCCCTGCAGCTGCAGGGACTCATGTGAATCTATATCGCTTTGCTGGCAGAAATCTGCCCATTACATCCTGAGATTGAGGCTTTCTCTCCAATGTAGTGTGTGTGTGGTGATATCATAGACCAGACAGGCTGCCATGCCTGACATTTAGCTACATACTATGTACAATGAAACTACTCCTACTGGAAATCCCATTTCCTCTTCCCCTGATAAATTAGCTAAACTAGTTACTGGGAGAACTATCTCTGACTGGAAAGATTTGTTAATCCAACTAGCTTTAATCAGAACATTTTACTGGCGGAAAACCTGCCGCCAATACACACAAAATAAAATCATTTATGCCCTAAGGATACTGACTTGTGTTATGCACCACTGTCATGCACACATGTAAATGAAGGGATTTCTAAATCATAGCCCTCTATATTATATATGTGTGCACAGCATGTGAGACCCATGAAATTTACACACTTCCCCCTCAAGTAATGTTCAATCATTTCACAAATTATAAATGAAATTCTACTAAAAGTGATTTGCAGTAAATGATTAGACATTCATGACTGAACATATGAATTATTAGCATTTCTCAGCGTATTTGATATAATTCATAACTGAGCAATTATAATTACTATGGTAATGGTATTCAAGAAGCTCAAATATTTAATCAATTCGAGAAGTTCTGTCAGATTCAATGTATTCTGAGAATGCTACTTATCCATTTGCAGCAAACCACAATAACATGCCCATGGATATACAGTGTGCCAGCACAAAAAAAACAAACCATGACACACAACATCCCAACACCCACCCGTGACATTATGTATTACGGAGAGCATTTGAAAGAAGACCATTGAATTTGGGTTGGTTGAATATGTCGATCCCCGATTCCCAAACCTGTAATCGTGGGATCGGCTAGCATTCAACAACTATCTCAATGAACTGAATTTTACACTCCTTCTGTGAACAACACCCACGTGCAAGAGGCACAGATCCTCATCAGCCCCACAGAAGACAGACAATGAAACCACCTGTAGGACTTTTTGGGAAACATCAATTGACACTTGCTGTCTCTAGCTAATCCCTTTTGAAGACGTGTTCCCGAGGCAGAGGTTACTTCGTCACCGATCACTACATGTGCAAGGGGGACGTAAATTATAGGAATTACTGAACCGACATAGGTTGTTACATGGTGTACTGGAAAAGGATGACTGGAAAGCAGTCATGCGTAAAATATAATAATAATAATAATAAGCGCATTAAATAGGCACTTTATCCCAATTGAAAATCGGCTCAAAGCGCCGCCGCGAACTGAACCCAACAAGCACGCTCACGTGAATCACGCGCATTCACTCACACACTGTACATAAACACAGAACATTCACGTGGTGCTAAGGGCAAGTTCAAGCGAGCTACTGTAGTTTTTGGAAATTCAAAATCGTTTGTATTTGAAATTTGATTAAGTGGGCTGAAACTGATACCAAAGTCGTGGGGGAGGAAGAGCTGGAGTACCCGGAGAAAGAACCCCCGGTGTCAACTCTTCTGTAAACCAAAAGTGCGCTCTATTATTAAAGCCACCAACACTCTCATGTGTAACGAACAAATACCTATCAAACTTTCCTCCATCAACATTCTATATAATATTATAGTATAACTATGTATCACCCCAAATGCTTAAATAAAATGTGCAAAATACTATGTGCATTACCAATGAACAGATGTTCACTTGCACATTACACTGTACATAGTTAGTAAATACAATGTAAACTGCAAGAGAAATTGGGAGCCCGAGTGAGAAACAAAAGACAGAGTCTGACTAAACAGAACAGCAAAGATTACCTGCGACGATAGGTTTAGCAGCAACAGTGTACACATGTTCTTGTGTTACATTTGGCTTCAGTACTTTGTCAAAGACAAAAACCTTGCCCTGAAAATGAAAACAATGTCACTGTACAAAAAAAAAATGTGAATCTGGATCTCCATACTTGTAATACAATGCATTTATCACAAAAGTGCCGCCCTCATTGCGCTATCAATTAATTAACTAGAGCTGTGTATGAGTCAAATTCGTTTACATAAAACAAGAAAACTTTATTAGCATGATCCTAATGATATCAAAATCAAAGAAAATATTTTCTATCTGCTCTTTCAGCAATCAACATTTTTATAAATTTTCTTTGCACTGTTAACTCGAATCCATCAAACTTCATGCAGTTTGAAAACATGCAGCTGGACAAAACAATCTGAACTGATCACATAAATGAGTTGGTCATTACTGCCAGACCTGCAAATCTAGATATGGAATTCTCAACATTTATAAATTATGATAAGCATGAGACTTTGTCCACCGGCTGTTTAATCATAAAACGTCATGAACTACTATGTGTTACAAACTGTACTGAGAAACTAGACTCTATTGTACAGCTTGTCTTTAACCGGCAACTGACCTGTAATCAAACTTCGATTTTTACACTTGACTTACCCCGATTGATATTGAATCATCTGTCGGGAACTTCAGCACGAACTTGCTGCCAGCTTTCTCCTCCGATTGATTTAGAGGCCGCACACGACAGATTACCTTGATATTGCATTCGTTTGGACCGTCACCCATTGTAGAGCTTTGTTTATGTTAATGGCCCCACATAAAAAAGCACTGCCGGTGATTCGATAAAATAATGTCTGCTCCCAATGCGAATGCGATCGAAGCGGCTATGCGCCAGACATCCTCATCTCCCTGGCGAGGTTACTGCTTGACGAAAACACATTCTGTATCATGGAAATCCGTTTAACTGTCACCAAACACAGACGGTTAATGGAACAATCGATCCTAAATAGATAAGAAGACACGATAATAATGCTGATGACTTACAACAGCTGCGTAAATTTATGCCTGTCGGCTGCTAACATCACCGATCAACGCCGACAGCCATTTTCTTTTAGTCACAGCGGTGCACTGTGGGAAGTGACGTCATTATTCTGATGACCTGTCTGACCTCAGGTGAGGGTGGAAGCCACGGAGGCGCAGTGGCTACGTCAGCAATCAACAACATAACAGGTAGAGCGGTACACCGTCAGCCACCGACACTCACACCGGTCATTTGGGGTGGGTGGGTGTGAGAAGTTGGGGATAGTGGCCCCCGTGGGGGTGGGGGTGGGGTGGGGGATGCAATTTGTAAAACAAAAAGATAAAACAGAGCAAAACGTCAACCGGCCGAGTAGCCTGAGCCCGCTCTGTGGTGCAACCAAAGACATTGATAATTGTCTTTGGTGCAACCACGAATTTTGTTGACCATTATCAGTTTGCATAATGGAATTTAGAACTTAAAAAAAAAATGTATTTAGTGTCAATTGAAAATTCAAAACAACGAAACAAAATAATCAAATCCATCTCCCATGAGCAGCACTGACTCACCGAGTTACGGCGACTTTTTCGTCCAGTCAGTCAGACAATATACATTATTGTCTCTGAGTCAGTTTCTCCTATATGGAGCAGAGACTTGGAGATTGACAAAAACCACAGCCGGTCAACAGAGTACAGGCCACCTTCATGAATAGTTGCCTTAGAAGAATTTTGAAAATCCACTGGCCAGAGAAGATCAGCAACGTCAGGCTCTGGGAGAGAACAGAGCAGATAACAGCAGAGAATGAAATTGGGCGAAGAAGATGGGGATGGATCGGTCACAGTCTGAGAAAGCCAGCTTCCAGTATCACTAGGCAGGCATTGTCATGGAACCCCCAGGGAAAGCCGAGGTAGGCCGAGAAACTCCGCCTGGCGTCGAGACCTCCAAGTTGAGCAGACATCAAGAGACTGGGAACCACCTGGAGTAGCGGAATCGAAGGAGAAGCACAGGACAGGAGTTGCTGGAGGTCTCTCGTCGACGGCCTATACCCGGGTAGGGGTGACAGGCGTAAGTAAGTAAGTAAGTCTCCGAGTCAGTGAACACACCACTGAGGCCGGGGCGAAGGATCGGGGGTAGTGGGAGCTCGCCGCTGATAAGCCGGCCTCTGACTGAGTACATCACGGCCGCCGTGACGGCCTTAGTCGCCTAATCAACCAAACAACTAATTAACTAACTAACTAACTGACTGACTAACTAACTAACTAACGAACTAACGAACTAACTAACTAACTAACTAACTAACTAACTAACTAACTAACTAATTAACTAACTAACTATATAAGCCTGAGCGCGTATATAACTCGGCAGTAACTACTCCGCTGTGGCGACACACCAAAAGGTCCCGGCAGTAACTACTCCGCTGTGGACACACCAAAAGGTCCCGGCGATAAGTGAACGACAATTTAAGCATGATTAAACTTAAAAAAAAAAAAACTAAACTGACTGACTTGCTTACACTAACTGAAACAACAACGCTACAGAACAACAACAACAAAACCTCTGCATGCGTGCGCGGGGGTCAGGCCGGCGGTCGTCACTGGGAATTTTCTGCTCGGCCTTAGCCGGCCGGTCAGTCAGAACACGGAAGATAGAGAACACTGCCGTGTCACTGAACTACGCTCTAAATTTCAGAATTGACAAAATGCAGACCCAAAATGTGACTGCCAAGAGTGCAAAATGCAAAGAAAATCCCAACTTGACAATGAAAGAAACATGCTTAACAAGGCCACAATTTATTAAATTTATGGATTAAAATCCTTTTTCAAATCTGTAAATGTCCATTTACCCCCCCCCCCCCCCCCCCCCCCCGCCCAAAAAAAAAAAAGAGAGAGAGAGAGAGAGAGAGAGAGAGAGAGAGAGAGAGAGAGAGAGAGAGAGAGAGAGAGAGAGAGAGAGAGAGAGAGAGAGAAATGAAATGAAAATGAAACTTTATTTTTCAAGGATAAATGATTAGGTACCTTCAATGACCTTTTTTCAATCATGTCCTTGCTAAGCTATAGCATGCACGTAAACACACATACACATAATTATATATATAAAAGGTATACATAATAGTAAAAAGTACAGGCAACAATAATTCCATTTCAAATAATCAATGCTCACATTACACCACACACACACACACACACACACACACACACACACACACACACACACACACACACACACACACACACACACACACACACACACACGTTCACACTGATATATACCAGTGCGCACACACACACACACACACACACACACACACACACACACACACACACACACACACACACACTGACATCAAGCAAAACATCGAACATTAAACATTTAAAATATAAAAAAAAATTATGATGTTATGCTGCAAAAGAAATGAATACATGAATATGAATAAAGAAATGTTTCTGCAGTCAATGGGTGTATGTGAAAAAAAAAAAGAACAATATGTTTTAACATATTCTTAATAAATTTATGCAGTTGGTACTTGAACGTTCGTAAAGAAGGTGCTGCTTTAATGTCTGCAGGAACTGTGTTCCATAATTTTGCACCAGAGTAGGAGAGGGACGTCTTGTAAATATCTAAGCGGGGCCTTGGTACTACCAGATTGTTCCCTGATGTTCGACTAGCCGCCCTCTATGGGCAAGTGTGAACAAATTAGAGAGGTAGGCTGGTGAGTCTGAGAGGGTGATTTTGCGCATAAGTACCAACTTATTATAAATGAACTGCTTGTCAAGTGGTAGAATATCCAGCAGCTTGAACTTGTAATCCGTACTAATGACTTGCATGGGTCTGTCAACGATTAATTTGATTGCCCGCCTGTGAAGCGAATTCATCCTTTTGAGGTTAGCATCACTGCTCCCATCCCAAACTGAGGAGGCATAATCCAAATGTGGCTGAATATGGGCACAGTAAAAAAGTTTCCTTGTTGGTTCGTTAGTGAAAAATCTTAATTTTGACAGTAAGAATAAGTTTTTTGATATTGTTTTACACACTTTGGTAATATGGCTTTGCCAACACAGTTTGTCATCAATGATGATTCCAAGCACACGCTGTTCCTTGACTTGCTCAACATACTGACCATTCAAATAGAGCTGTAGGGGAGGCGGGTTCAGCTGATGCTTTTGTCTGGTAGTAATTAACATACATTTGGTCTTAGTAGGATTCGGAATCATATAATTGTTTTGACACCATGTGAAAACATCATTCAAGCCGCTTTGTAGGGACTGGGTTATACACGATGCATCCGACGATGACACGTTAAGAGTTTCATCATCAGCAAAGAGACTACAGATTAAACGGGCGTCGGATATATGTAAGGGAAGATCGTTTATAAAAACTGAAAATAATAATGGACCGAGGACGGATCCTTGTGGTACTCCGTGCTCTATCACCCCCTCATGTGAGTTTGTACCATTCACACAGACGTACTGTGTGCGCCTATTTAGATATGATGTAATGAAGGCAAGGGTGCCATTACTCAGCTGATAGGCAGCAAGCTTTTTAATTAAAAGATCATGGTTGACAAGATCAAAAGCTTTAGAAAGATCCAAAAATACCTATCCAGTCATTTGCCCATTATTCATAGCAGTTAACCATCTGTCAACCAGGTGAACCAAAGCTGTGTGACAAGAATGTCTCCTACGAAAACCAGACTGTAGTGGATGAATGAGTTTGTATTTATCTAAGAAATGTTGTAAATGTGTGTGGATATGTCTTTCAATCGGTTTTGACAGAGTTGTCAACAGAGAAATGGGTCTGAAATGGTTGGGGTCATTTAAATCTTTTGTTTTAGGTAGCGGTATTACCTTTGCCGTTTTCAGACCAGACGGAAATTGTCCATGTTGTATGCAAAGGTTGTAGATGTTGTTAGCGATTCGACGACGTATGGAATAGCCATTTTAAGAACAGTGCTGCTAATTTCATCATGGCCAGATGTACGTTTACTCTTTAATGAAGAAATGGATTTTCCCACTTCATAAACTGTTAAGAGCGAAATGTTGCAAGACGTGTTAGGTGTTAATCTTTTAGCACAAAACCTTTTTAGTTTTTCTGAAACATCAGACGGTTGATCGGGCGACTGACGTAAGATTCTGTAGCTGTGTAGTGGCGGTCCTCGCGCTGGGACCATATGGCGTTGAGGCGCGTCCCCTGGGTGGTGGATAGGGGGTCCCTCGTGAGAGGGGTGCACCGAATGAAATAAGGTGCCGTGAACCAACATGGTCTAAGGGAAGGTGACCCCGACAGAAAACCCCTGGTCCTCCTAGTAAGGGGGTTGGGCGTGGGGGTAGCTTCCCCACCCTGCAAAAAAGGAAATAGCTACAAACACGCCGACGAAAAGACTAACAGTAATTGCTTTCCTGGAGGAGGAAGGTTCTTCTACCAGAAGACTTATGACGTCCTGTGGTGAAAGCCGGAAGTCTTCGGAAGCCACAGGACCGAGCCGCCTCTCTCTATCCAGGGATACAACCATGGGCACATGGAACGTCAAGACCATGTACCAGAGCGGCAAGGCCGCCCAGATAGCAGCGGAAATGCAAAAGTACAACCTTTCCCTGCTAGGTATCAGTGAAGCCAGATGGACGCAGTCTGGCCAGAAAAGGCTGTTAAGTGGGGAGATGATTCTGTATTCAGGTCATGAAGAGGAGAATGTCCCCCATACAGAAGGTGTAGCATTCATGCTGTCACCAGTGGCACAGAGAGCGCTGATGGGCTGGGAACCTCTTGGGCCAAGAATCATCACAGCAGCCTTTAGAACCAAGAAAAAGCTCAAGCTGAACGTCATCCAGTGTTATGCGCCCACTAATGACAGTGACGAGGAAGAGAAACAAGAGTTCTACGACCGACTCCAGAGTGCCTTGGACAAATGTGCGGAGCGAGACATCACCATCGTCATGGGCGATTTTAATGCCAAAATAGGGGAGGACAACACCGGATACGAAGAGGTGATGGGGAGACAGGGACTAGGCTCGGAGATGAGTGAGAACGGGGAGAGGTCTGTAGACTTTTGTGCTCTAAACCGACTTGTCATTGGAGGCAGCATCTTCCCACACAGAAGGATACACAAAGCAACTTGGGTCTCACCTGACCATACAACAGAGAACCAAATAGACCATATCTGCATTAGCAAGAAATTTAGAAGATCCCTTCAAGATGTTCGAGTGAGGAGGGGAGCAGATGTCGCCTCCGACCACCATCTGCTTACCTTAAGAATGAAGCTCAAGCTAAAGAAAAGCCGCACAGAGACAACAAGAAGACAGCGCTATAATGTAGGCCTCCTGAGAGAAACTGGAGTTAGAGAAGAGTTCAAACTGGTGCTGTCCAACCGGTTTCAAGCGCTACAGGAGCTAGTAAATGAAGAGGAGGCGGTCACCACAGAGCAGCAGTGGAAGGCAGTTAGAGAGGCGCTGAACTCAACCTGCAAAGACACTGTAGGGTTCAGGAAACACCATCACAAGGACTGGCTGTCGGCACATACCTTGAAGAAGATAGAAGTGAGGAAGCAGAAGAAAGCAGTTGTCAACAACAGTCGCACGAGAGCAGCCAAAGTAAGGGCACAGGGGGAATACTCAGAAGCCAACCGCGAAGTGAAGAGGAGTATCAGGGCAGTGTCACGACACGCCTGACGGAGTCAGGGCGCCGTGGACAATGTGAGTGCTGACACTCGAGACAACCCACCCACTCTAAATAAATCACACAACGCCAGTGATAAACAACAAACAAATCCTTTATTACCCACTCTTACTCTAACCCCCACCCCAACCCACTAACGCCCCACACACTCACACATACCCACGCATGCACTCATAACGTATTAACACTTAAAAAAGATTAACATATAAAAAATGACTAACAAGTGAAAATGACTAACAGACGAAAATGACTAACAGACGAAAATGACTAACAGGTGAAAATGACTAATATGGCCAACGGCTATACAAGGCGGGTAACTTTGTCTCTGTACAGTGTCCTCTGTCCCACACTAGACAGGGTGGCTCGTAACGTACGAGTACTACCCCTACACCACAGAGCACCGTAGCCGCGCTTGCCCACGCACGCCTGTGACCGACGCTCAGAACGTAGAATCAGCCTGCTGTAGCCCAACGTACTTGTCCAACAGGACCGGCTAGCGAAGGCGTTCCCGCTCCCGATGATGCGTCACCGTTGGTCGTGGATGATGAAGAGATCGAAGAACGACGAAATCTTCGAAGCCCGTCTTCGAAGCCACTGATCGAAGCCAATGATCGAAGCCAGTGCACTGGAAAAGGGCGCATTGTCAGTCAAAGTGCTAACACAGTTAATTCTGGCCTATTTGACACGCACCTACTCACAAACCACGTGAGTCGTGTCTCGTCTCACCCTAATATCCGCCTTGGCCATATTAAATATACAATCATGGATATGAAAGCTTCCTATGTACATTCAACATTCACCAGGTCTGCACTATTCCATTACACTAACATTAAGCTAGCACAACCACCTTTGTATAATAACATTGCCACTGCTAAAACCAACATTATCAAAATATCCACATGTACATACAACGATATGAAATAATCACCAGCAACCACCCAACGTGACAATCTTATTACATTACATCTAGGACTTAATACCAATATATTTGAAAGGATACCCACTTTAATTCATTTTACAACATGGCCCTTTAAATATACTCACTCGGCGACAGCCGAACATAAACAACTAAATCCGACACCCACCACACTACAACCCAACCTAAAAAACATGGTTAAAGACTCGATTAAAACATCACTAAAAAACTAGACGAACATACACTTCCGAACCTATATACACATTCACACACCCGAGAGCACAGCAGCTAACTGAGGAAAATGGCATGAATTTACCTGTCACTGGTGAGTCCTCCGGCAGGACGGGACAAACAAGACGAAGACGAACCGGAGGGGTCTTCTGGTGAGTAGCAGCCGTGGTCACAAGTCTCTCGGGACACCCACACCCAGGAACACTGGTCGTGGTCTTGCAGGGAGGGTAAAACAACCCTCACACAGCTTGTCAAGGGCTCCAAACGAGGCCGCACCCTGACCCAGACTCTCACTTCGCTGGCTAACTCCGCTGACTGACTGTAATATCCTTCTGCTACCTTGCAGTTTAACTTTACTTCTGAACACTGTTCGGTTAAAGCTACTTGGCTAAAGCGTGCAACCGCTGTACTCGCTCACCGTTAAGCTTGCTGCACGGGCTTTACGATTACGCTCACACTACATTTATTAACTTCCCTAAACTAAGGCTATTTACAGAAGTCGGCGACCTACATTATTTAACAAGAAAACGACTTGGCGAAAAAATGAAACAACATGTCACATCCGTTACGTGACATACCCCCCTCCCAGATCAAACACCCGGGTTTGATTCCTATATGACTGTCCCAATACTGCTTCCACATTTACGGTTTCTACCACCCTGTTCTACTCAAAAAGTCAGCAGGAACATTTACCTTACCGGCTATGCTTTCTACTCTAATGGAAAATGGCTGCAACTGCAAAGCCCACCTCATCAGTCGACTGTTTGTGGATTTAGCTTGTTGCAAGTACTGCAATGGTCTATGGTCGGTCTGTACGACGAATGTCCTACCATACAGATACTGACGGAATTTGTGAATTCCCCACACGATTGCAAGACACTCTTTTTCGATGGTGGAGTAGTTACGCTCTGCTTTGGATAGTTTCTTGCTCGCGCATGCAACAGCGGCTGTAAACCGTTACCATGGTCCTGACATAATACGGCTCCTACACCCCCTTCGGACGCATCTGTCTGCAACACGAAGAGACGATCGAAGTCTGGCAATGAGCACACAGGACCCGAACACAGTCGCGCCTTCAGCGCCTCAAATGCTGTCTCGCATGCATCGTTCCAACCGATCTGTCCAGTCTTTCCTCCCTTGGTTAGGTCGGTTAGTGGGGCTGCTATGGCCGCAAAGTTAGGAACGAACCGGCGGTAATAATTTGCCAACCCGAGAAACGATCTGACTTGTTTCTTTGTTTGTGGTCGCGGCGCGTCTTTTATCCGCTGCATCTTGTCTCCCTCTGGTTTTATCTGACCGTTACCCACTGTATGCCCCAGATATTCTAACTGCTTGAACCCCAAGTAACACTTTGTAGGTCTGGCCGCCAACTGGACCTCTCTTAACCTACCAAAGAGCAATACACTGTAAGTGACGTTCTTTAGTGGAGGAAGCAATCATGACATCGTCAAGTAACACTTTGTAGGTCTGGCCGCCAACTGGACCTCTCTTAACCTACCAAAGGGCAATACACTGTAAGTGACGTTCTTTAGTGGAGGAAGCAATCATGACATCGTCCATGAAATTGCTAATTTCTGTCAATCGCAAAGGTTCTAGTAACATCCTCATCATTCGGGAAAAGATTGCCCCTGCCGTCTTTAACCCGAAAGGCATTACCTTCCACTGAAATTGCCCTGCCGGTGTGGTGAAAGCAGTTTTCGGTTTGTCGCTCTCTAACATGGGTACCTGCCAGTAGCCTTTAGCTAGGTCTAACTTACTTAAGTACTTAGCCTTGGACAGTAAGGAAAATAGGTACTCCACGTCAGGCATTGGCTCCGCATCGAACACGACCTTTTGGTTCAGTTTTCTAAAATCCACGCAAAACCTAACAGTGCCATCTTTCTTCTTCACCAAGACGATCGGTGAGCTGTATGGGGAATTGGCTCTCTCGATTACTCCCATCTCTAGCATAGCATCTACTTCGGCTTTCACTACCTCTAGTTGAGAATGAGGTAGAGGATATTGCTTCGTTCTCACCGGCACTTCATCAGTCAAATGGATTTCACACGAGTCTAGTGTCGTCCTCAACGGATAATCTGTCAAAATATCCTTAACTGGACAGTCAGAGCTTCTATACTAGAATGGATCTCTGGACAGTTAGGATCAAGATGGATGTCAGAGGGTCCTTCAGACGCTACTAAAGGAATGGTAGGTACTTCCTTTACCACCACGAATGCCTCTCCCCCCTCATCTTCGTCCTCCTCATCTATCACTACTGTAGCTACTGACACTCGTTCTTGGAACTTTTTCAACAGATTTGCATGGTACAGTTTATTCTTACTGCCCACCCGTACCCTGTAGTCACACTCTCCGACTCTCTCTAGAACTTCGAATGGTCCCTGCCAAGCCATCTCCAGTTTGTTGTGTTTAACTGGAAGTAACAACAAAACCTTGTCTCCTGCATTAAAACTGCGTGGTTTGGCTCTGCGGTCAAAGTGCCGTTTCTGCTTTTTCGAAGCTAGCTTCAAATTCTGTTGCGCTAACCTGCACGTCTCTTCAATGCGATTCCGTAAATCTACTACGTACTGGCTTGCATCTCTCACCTCTTCTCCCATCTGCTCTTTCGTCCACAGATCCCGTAGAACTGACATGGGCCCCCTTACAGTCTTGCCGTACAATAACTCGAACGGCGCGAACCCCGTCGATTCCTGAGGAACCTCCCTGTACGCAAACAGCAATGAGGGAATGTATCTGTCCCAACATCGAGGTTGCTCGCTAGCTAACTTCTTCAACATGGACACCAAGGTACCGTTGAAACGTTCTACTAGGCCATTTGCCTGCGGATGGTAAGGGGTAGTACACTTGCCTTGGATGCACAGCAAACGGTTGACTTCAGACATCACTTGTGAAGTGAACTGGGACCCTTGGTCGGTGAGTACCTCCCTCGGAATCCCCACCCTAGACCAGATTTCTAACAATGCCTCAGCGACCCTTTCTGCTTCGATCCCCTTTAAAGGTACTGCCTCGGGGTATCGAGTGGCGTAATCGACGGTCACGAGAATGAACCGGTTTCCTCTGTCGGAAGCTGGAGCAATAGGCCCCACAATGTCTACCGCTACTCTCTGAAATGGTCCTTCTACTAGCGGAAGCTGTTGCATAGGAACCCGTGGTACTCTCCCTCTTGGTACTACTTTCTGACATTGTTCGCATGACTCACAGTACCTGCGAACTTGAGCACACAGCCCCGGCCAATAGAAAGTACCCCAAATGCGTTCCCGGGTTCTCTTGCCTCCCAAATGCCCCCCCATCGGTGGGTCATGCGCTAAACGCATTACAGTCTCCCTCAAAGGCTTCGGGACGACTAACTGGGACGATTGGCTGCCTCCTTTGCTATAAACCCGATACAAAATTCCCTTCCTCCTGCAAAATTCTATCAGACTCTTCCCTGACGGAATTGCTCGGCCCTCTTCGGCCAACTTCCTAGCGCGAGCTAGAGTTTCGTCCTGGTTTTGCCACTCTATCAGTTGGGCAGGAGTCACATTGAGATCGGCCTGCTTAACGACTTTAAGCGCGCTCTCTCCCCCCTTTTCCCTCTGAATCTGAGCTCGAGTTTGGACCGCTGCTGCCATAGCACACTCACTGGCATCGATGGATACGGGACTACGTTTCCCATCTGAAAAAGTCACCCAGTTTCCTAGGATTACGTCTGGTCCCATGCGCTCCATTACGATAAGTTCGATCGTCCCTCGCACGAATGGGGAATCGATTTCAACCCATGCAGTCGGATACTTATCGGACTTAGTATGGTCGACGGGATTGACGTCGATGAACCGACCTGTAAAATCCCTGGGTTCTATCCACTTGGCGGCGATCGCACTCATATCCGCGCCGGTATCACGCATGATACGAACTTCCTTTCCCTTGGCTAATCCCCTACTCCACGGGTCGTAGGGCCGGATCGTCCGCATCCCTACGGTTACGGGCTCTGTCATTACGGCTACTGTCTCAGGGGCAATGGTGACTTGGTTAACTGACGCCTTGCTCTGACAGTTCCTTGCTAAGTGCCCTGGTTTGTTACACTTAAAACACAGCCGTTCCCCAGTCCCTCTGCCTGAACTAGCTGGTTCTGTCCTATGTTCTGCTTTGGTCTCAGGGGGTTTATTCGACCCTTTGCCCTTCTTGAACGGCGGACGAATCGGCCCCCCACCCAATGGACGCGAGACTGCCCGTTTGGTGTCGATATGGAGCTGCGCTAGCTCCGCGGCCTCTTCACCATTCCTAGGACGTTTTTCCCTAACGAACATTTCAAGATCTGCGTTCATAATAGCATAAAGTTGCTCAGACAGAAACATGTCTAGCACTTGTTCTACGTCCTCTATGTTCTTATGGGCTAAAGTGAACCAACGCTTGACTGAGGTCTTTAACCTAACGAACAACTGGGGAAACGTTTCGAGACTCTCCTTTTTAGCTTCGCGAAACTGGCGTCTGTAATATTCAGCGTCACGCCTGAATCTTCTCAGTAAGGTCTCCCTCACCACCTCGAAATCTTTCCCTTGCTCTACGGTCAGCCTAAGGTATGCATCACGGGCCTCCCCCTGCAATAGAGGTGCTAACCTGATTCCCCATACCTCTTTCGGCCACCCCTGGGTTTCGGCTACTCTCTCAAAGAGCTGAAGGTAAGATTCCACATCTTCCTTATCCTCTAACGGACGCATCTTGAGCGAGTAACGCTGACTAGACTCCGTAACTTACTTCTTTTCCGCTGCTGCTAACTGTAATCTAAGCCGCGTCTCGGCCGCGACGAGCTCTTCTTTCCGTGCTAGTTCCGCGGCAGCTAGCTTACGTTCGGTCAATGCTAAGTCATCCCGCCTAGCCCGCTCAGCCGCCTCACGGTCTAGGTCACGTTCCCGTTTTTCTTCCTCTCTCCTAACTTCGGACAGGATGAACTGGGTTAGAGCTCCCCCACTAAGTCCTAGGCCCTCTCCTATCACTTTATACTGCTCGTATGGGTTTACCATCACCCCTAACCCCCCTTTACTTTCCTGATCCCTACTGGGTGTCAGTCCTGCTGCAGTGAGAGTACGGGTAAGGGTACTCACCACCGTTTCCTTCCGAGAAGGAGTGGCCAAAGTGGCTCCTCTCTCTCCTGGACCCTCATCCCCTGCACCACCACCCTCGGACTCAGGGTCGTGCCCCGACGTGGCACGGGTGGCCCTGGTCTCCCGTTTAGGGGGCATCCTGATGTGGGTGTCCCGGAGGCAGCGACGACAACTGCTCCCCAGCAGGACCCCTGTCAAAGAAAAAATAAAACAAATAAACACACAGAATACAAACAACGAATAAGGGCTAGACAGTGACAAGAGCCGAAGGGTCCTCACCACTCGGTACCTGAGTAATGAGAGGCAACCACTCATGCCACCCCCCGTTTATGCGCACTGCACTCTCTGGCCGTGGCCCCTGGCGCAATACGCCCCCACTCCCGCCAACCGCCCGCTAAATCTTACTCGTACCACAACACGAACAAACGGTCACTGGCGCACAAAAATACCCTAATCTACCTAATCCGTTACCTCCCCCTAATCCTTATCCCACCGCTGCCACCAAATATGTCACGACACGCCTGACGGAGTCAGGGCGCCGTGGACAATGTGAGTGCTGACACTCGAGACAACCCACCCACTCTAAATAAATCACACAACGCCAGTGATAAACAACAAACAAATCCTTTATTACCCACTCTTACTCTAACCCCCACCCCAACCCACTAACGCCCCACACACTCACACATACCCACGCATGCACTCATAACGTATTAACACTTAAAAAAGATTAACATATAAAAAATGACTAACAAGTGAAAATGACTAACAGACGAAAATGACTAACAGACGAAAATGACTAACAGGTGAAAATGACTAATATGGCCAACGGCTATACAAGGCGGGTAACTTTGTCTCTGTACAGTGTCCTCTGTCCCACACTAGACAGGGTGGCTCGTAACGTACGAGTACTACCCCTACACCACAGAGCACCGTAGCCGCGCTTGCCCACGCACGCCTGTGACCGACGCTCAGAACGTAGAATCAGCCTGCTGTAGCCCAACGTACTTGTCCAACAGGACCGGCTAGCGAAGGCGTTCCCGCTCCCGATGATGCGTCACCGTTGGTCGTGGATGATGAAGAGATCGAAGAACGACGAAATCTTCGAAGCCCGTCTTCGAAGCCACTGATCGAAGCCAATGATCGAAGCCAGTGCACTGGAAAAGGGCGCATTGTCAGTCAAAGTGCTAACACAGTTAATTCTGGCCTATTTGACACGCACCTACTCACAAACCACGTGAGCCGTGTCTCGTCTCACCCTAATATCCGCCTTGGCCATATTAAATATACAATCATGGATATGAAAGCTTCCTATGTACATTCAACATTCACCAGGTCTGCACTATTCCATTACACTAACATTAAGCTAGCACAACCACCTTTGTATAATAACATTGCCACTGCTAAAACCAACATTATCAAAATATCCACATGTACATACAACGATATGAAATAATCACCAGCAACCACCCAACGTGACAATCTTATTACATTACATCTAGGACTTAATACCAATATATTTGAAAGGATACCCACTTTAATTCATTTTACAACATGGCCCTTTAAATATACTCACTCGGCGACAGCCGAACATAAACAACTAAATCCGACACCCACCACACTACAACCCAACCTAAAAAACATGGTTAAAGACTCGATTAAAACATCACTAAAAAACTAGACGAACATACACTTCCGAACCTATATACACATTCACACACCCGAGAGCACAGCAGCTAACTGAGGAAAATGGCATGAATTTACCTGTCACTGGTGAGTCCTCCGGCAGGACGGGACAAACAAGACGAAGACAAACCGGAGGGGTCTTCTGGTGAGTAGCAGCCGTGGTCACAAGTCTCTCGGGACACCCACACCCAGGAACACTGGTCGTGGTCTTGCAGGGAGGGTAAAACAACCCTCACACAGCTTGTCAAGGGCTCCAAACGAGGCCGCACCCTGACCCAGACTCTCACTTCGCTGGCTAACTCCGCTGACTGACTGTAATATCCTTCTGCTACCTTGCAGTTTAACTTTACTTCTGAACACTGTTCGGTTAAAGCTACTTGGCTAAAGCGTGCAACCGCTGTACTCGCTCACCGTTAAGCTTGCTGCACGGGCTTTACGATTACGCTCACACTACATTTATTAACTTCCCTAAACTAAGGCTATTTACAGAAGTCGGCGACCTACATTATTTAACAAGAAAACGACTTGGCGAAAAAATGAAACAACATGTCACATCCGTTACGTGACAGGCAGACAAGAGGGCCCACACAGACAGCCTGGCAGCAGAGGCAGAAAAGGCAGCAGGCAGCGGCAACATGAAACAGCTCTACGACATTACCAGAAGATTGTCAGGCAAGTATGGCCATACAGAAAGACCAGTAAAAGACAAAGAAGGCAAGCCTATTGCAGACAGAGCAGACCAACTCGACAGATGGGCCGAGTATTTTGAAGAGTTACTGAACAGACCTAGCCCACCCGACCCCCCCGACATCCAGCCGGCAGAGACCGACCTACCCATCAGCTGTGACAGACCCAGCCGTGAAGAGATCAGAAGAGCAGTGGCATTTTTGAAGAACGGCAAAGCAGCAGGCCCAGATGGCATCCCAGCGGAGTCTCTGAAAGCAGACCTAGAGACAACAGTAGAGATGCTGTACCCACTGTTTGGAAAGATCTGGGAAGAGGAGGTGATGCCGGCTGACTGGAAGGAGGGGTACCTAATCAAGCTTCCCAAGAAAGGCGACCTCACCAAGTGTTCCAACTACAGAGGAATCACCTTGCTGTCAGTACCAGGAAAGGTCTTCAACAGGATCATCCTGGAGAGAATGAAGAGCTCCGTTGACCCCCAGCTGAGAGACCAGCAAGCAGGATTCAGGAAGAACCGATCATGTACAGACCAGATCGCCACTCTCCGCATCATCGTGGAACAGTCTCTGGAGTGGAGCTCCCCGCTGTACGTCAACTTTGTGGATTATGAGAAAGCATTTGACAGTGTGGACCGAGAGACTCTGTGGAAACTCCTACGACACTACGGTGTACCCACAAAGCTCGTCCGCCTGATCAAGAGCAGCTACGATGGCATGACATGTCGCGTGATCCACGAAGGGTAGTTCACCAGAGAGCTCCAGGTCAGAACTGGTGTCAGGCAGGGGTGTCTGCTGTCTCCGTTCCTCTTCCTACTGGCCATAGACTGGGTCATGAAGATGACCACAGAGCACAGACGAAGTGGAATACAGTGGACACTGTGGACACAGCTTGACGACCTCGATTTTGCAGACGACTTGGCATTACTATCCCACACTCATCAACAAATGCAGGACAAGACCACGAGGCTTGCTGACATCTCGTCCCAAGTGGGCCTCACCATTCACAAACAGAAAACAAAGACAATGAGGCTGAACGCAACCAGGGAAGAACCAGTCTTGCTTGCTGGCACCCCGTTGGAGGAGGTGGAGTCCTTCACCTATCTCGGGAGCATCATAGACAAAAAAGGCGGCACTGATGCAGATGTCAGAGCACGAATCGGTAAAGCCAGAGCAGCCTTTCTCCAGTTGAAATAAGTGTGGAGTTCCAGAGAGCTGTCACAACACACCAAAGTCCGGATTTTCAACTCCAATGTAAAAGCAGTTCTCCTATATGGAGCAGAGACTTGGAGATTGACAAAAACCACAGTCAACAGAGTACAGACCTTCATGAACAGTTGCCTTAGAAGAATTTTGAAAATCCACTGGCCAGAGAAGATCAGCAACGTCAGACTCTGGGAGAGAACAGAGCAGATAACAGCAGAGAATGAAATTGGGCGAAGAAGATGGGGATGGATCGGTCACAGTCTGAGAAAGCCATCTTCCAGTATCACTAGGCAGGCATTGTCATGGAACCCCCAGGGAAAGAGGAAAAGAGGTAGGCCGAGAAACTCCTGGCGTCGAGACCTCCAAGCAGACATCACGAGACTGGGAACCACCTGGAGTAGAATCGAAGGAGAAGCACAGGACAGGAGTTGCTGGAGGTCTCTCGTCGACGGCCTATACCCGGGTAGGGGTGACAGGCGTAAGTAAGTAAGTAGTGGCGGTAGAGAGAAAATGCTGATTAAACGTATCAGCTGATATTTTAGTGCACTGTGCGGTATTTCTTGACCTCGTAAAGGCGTTTATTGCACGCCAAACTGAAACGATATCTTTAGAGAGAGAGAGAGAGAGAGAGAGAGAGAGAGAGAGAGAGAGAGAGAGAGAGAGAGAGAGAGAGAGAGAGAGAGAGAGAGAGAGAGAGAGAGAGAGAGAGAGAGAGAGATGATGATGATGATGATGAAACTTTATTTATCAAGGTAAAAAGTTTTGACAGAAACAAATCGTCATTTTACAAACTTGCCGTTGCTAACATCTACAACATAAAATAGATTAAAAGATAATAATAATAATAAATTATATTTACACATATTATTTCATGCAACAATAAAATTATAAAAAAAGACACAAAATAATAATAACACTTAACATTCATCTTATACCATACACACACACACACACACACACACACACACACACACACACACACACACACACACACACACACACACACACACACACACCAACAATATAAATAAATACATAATTATATTACATACAAAACATTAACCATCAGGGTTTGTTTAAATGCCCAGTGTTGTTATGTTTGGCTCATCAGGTAATCGAAAAGTTTTGTTTTAAAGATTCCAAGTGAGGCTATAGTCTTCAAATGTGCAGGAATAGTGTTCCATACAAACGGTCCAGAAAAGGATAAACTAGTTTTAAAGAGGTCAATTCTAGGCAGAGGTAGGGGTAAAGTATTGTTCTTTGAGGACCGTTCGCGTTCTTGCTGTGGCACAAATTTGGTGGTTAGATACTGCGGTGTCATGTTATTTAATATCTTGTGCATGAGGATGCATTTGTTGAAATTAAGTTGTTGACGCATGCCGAGAATGTTTAGATGTCTAAATTTGTCTATGGTAGGAATGGGCCGCGTATCTATCATTTTGACAGCTCTTTTATATATAGAGTTTAACCTGTTCATGTGAACATCACTACAACCGTCCCACACTGTGGAGACATAAACAACGTGAGACTTGATATGGGCATGAAAAAACAGTTTACGAGTATGTGTATCCGAGAGAGAGAGAGATGAACAATGAACAATGAACAATGAACCTTTATTTTCCAACGGTAGAAGTTATTGGTAACAGGACCAGTTTTCAAACTTGCCGTTGCTACATCTACTACATAAGTGACATAGACATGTAAACATACACACTACCACACACTGCTGCATGCACTGCTACATTCGCTCACGCACGCACGCACCACGCACATACACACACACATACCCACACACGCACTCAGGTACGCACGCATGCACATCGCAACCCGCGCATGCACGCACGCACACACACACACACACACACACACACACACACACACACACACACACACACACACACACACATGTACACCGCAATTCAGTACGCATGCACACACGCACGAACACTCACACACACACACACACACACACACACACACACACACACTTACACACGCACGCACTCAGGCACATACGCACAAAAACAAACACACGCTCTCGGACACGCACTCCAGACATACCTACCCGCATACGCGTACGCACAAAAGTATAAAATGAGTAAAAATACAAAGTAAAGCAATAAACAAAGAATCATTAAGTACATTAAAGTTCATACAGCAAGGGCAAATATGAATGCAGGTGCTATCTCTCCCCCCCCCCTCTCTCTCTCTCTCTCTCACGCCGACACACACACACACACATACACACACACACAGCATGCACGCACGCGTACACACACACACACACAGAGTCACACATACAGTACACACACACACACACACACACACACACACACACACACACACACATACGCGAGCGCGCGCCCAACATATCGAGCACACACATATGAAGGCAAAAACATTATACACAGTACATGCAGTATTCAAAGGTACTCTTTGGCATTCAAATATTATGGTACGGCTATGGGAAAAAGGGACTCTCTCTCTCTCTCTCTCCAGCTCAGAGAGAGAGAGAGAGAGAGAGAGAGAGAGAGAGAGAGAGAGGAGAGAGAGAGAGAGAGAGAGAGAGAGAGAGAGAGAGAGAGAGTTAAAACCAAAAATTTACTAAATTGTGTTGTAATTTTAAGTCAAGTTCTTTTTAAAAGTGTTTCTTTCTTTGCTGGGATTTCTTCGCTCACTTGAAATGTTCTCATCCACGTCTCAGTTGTGGGTTGTTGGTAAAGGGCCGCCCGGCCTCTCAGTTCGGTTAAAACTGATGATACTGATTATGACATCATACTAGCTAGCGGCTTCCAGTAGTGAGATTACAGGACGGTTTCGGCGTGTGCCGTTGTGGAGTGGGGTGGGGGGTGGTGGGGGGGGGGGGGGGGAGAAGGGAGGAGGAGGCATAGGGGCCTGACTGACGAGTGGTGCCGGCTTTGACTGACTAAATTTATGCCAATCCGCTGCGCCGCCGCGTGCGCGCCGCACCGCGCCACTGGCCCAAGTGCGGACATTATTCTGACTTGAGCTAGTGTCGCGGAGCGGCGCGCATGCGGTGGAGCAGCGGATTTGCATTTAGTCAACTGAGCACCACTCGAAGGCCCCTAAGGGGGGGGGGGAGGGGGGGAGGTGGTGGTGGTGGTGGTGGTGGCGGTGAGGGGCCGGAAAAAACTTAACATCTTGTCCGCATCAGTGTCCGTCACTGAGTTTAGCCCGAAAAGTTTAGTGATAAACTGTGTTGTAATTATTGTCTTTTAAAGTTTTGTTTGTTTGTTTGTTTGTTTGTTTGTTGCGATTTTTCGTGTCTCTAAATATTGGAGGCGGAGAGACGTCACTTTGCAGGAACTTGAAACAGTCAGTCGATCCGTGAAGGACTGATCACATCAGTGGCAGTGTCCCTGAGACTGACGGTGCAGGCGGTAGCAGGCATGGCATGTCTCCTAGCGGCACCGTCTTAGGGATGGGCCGCACGCCGCTCGGCGCGGCAGTCGGGCCATGAGTCAGTTGAGTTTGAGCTCTGTCACATCTGTTAACCTATCAGTCATACTTTGAGTTCAGCATGCGGATTCACTTGAGGATGATGCCTTTATATATATATATATATATATATATATATATATATATATATATATATATATATATATATATATATATATATATATATATATATATATATATATATATATATATATATATATATATATAATATACTTTACTTTTAACCGGCAAAGGCCGCGTCGCCCAAAGCCAAAAAATGCACTCAATCAGAATAGCTCAAGGCCCCACGTAATTTTTCATTAAATTCTGACCCGATGCTCTTGCTACGCTAATGCCATGGAATTCCAGGCTGGTAAGCTTGCATTGTGTCATCAGGACATCAGCTGCCCTTTTTGTGACTCGGCATCGCCTACTAGTTCTAGTAAAAATGATAGGTCTGTCATTCCTTCTCTCCCACTATCCCTCTCCTTTCTAGAACTAGTAGGCGATGCAGTCACAAAAATGCAGCTGATGTCCTGATGACACAATGCAAGCTTACCAGCCTGGAATTCCATGGCATTAGCGTAGCAAGAGCATTCTCAGAATTTAATGAAAAATTATATATATATATATATATATATATATATATATATATATATATATATATATATATATATATATATATATATATATTATCCTCTTGGCTTGACTTCGCGAACGAAGATTTTATAGGAGTTGCCCACGACGTCTGCAGGCTTGTTCGTGGCTGCGGAGGCCAATCCGAGACAGGCAGGTTCGACCGCAGTGGCTGCAGGGGAAGGTATGGCCAGGGTTCTGAGCTGCGGCATCTCTGTTTTTTCTCCTGAGCCGCTTGTCCTTAAGGCTAGCTCTGTGAGAGTCCTCAAAGGAGACAGCTGCCTTGTAAATGGTGGAGCGCCAGGTGTCACGGTCCGCAGCAAGCGAAGACCACTGGTCGTGGTCGATTTGGCAGGCACTAAGTGACTTCTTGAGACAGTCTTTGTATCTCTTCTTTGGTGCCCCTCTGTCACGGTGTCCAGTAGCAAGCTCGCCGAACAGCCGGGGTGATCTTTGGTAGGCGATGATCCTCCATCCTGGAGACATGCCCCGCCCAGCGGAGCTGTGTCCGCAGCAGCAAAGCCTCGATGCTCACAGCTTCAGCCTGTTCAAGGACCTCGACGTTGGTGACATAGTCACTCCAGTGAATGCCCAGGATGGTACGCAGGCAGCGCTGGTGGAAGCGTTCGAGGAGTCGTAGTTGGCTGCGGTAGAGGGCCCAGGACTCGGAACCATACAGCAGGGTGGTGAGGACCACAGCTCTGTACACGCTGATCTTGGTGCCTGTTTTCAGCTGTTGATTGTGCCACACCCGCTTGAAAAGTCGCCCGAAAGCGCTGTTCGCTTTTGCCAGCCTGCTGTCAAGCCACTGTCCAGCTTGGCGTCCGACGTGATAATGCAGCCAAGGTAAGTAAACTGGTGCACTGACTTTAGTTCAGACTCGCCAATGGTGATGTGAGGAGGGCGATACACTGTCTTGGGTGCCGGCTGATGGAGGACCTCTGTCTTTTTCAGACTGACCTCGAGTCCAAAGAGCTGGGCAGCATCTGCGAAGCAAGACGTGATGCGCTGCAGGGCTCTCTCTGTGTGTGCAACGAGGGCAGCATCATCAGCAAAAAGCAGCTCACGAATCAGTTGGTCTAGGGTTTTCGTGTGGGCCTGCAGTCGTCTGAGGTTGACATATATATATATATATATATATATATATTATATATATATATATATATATATATATATATATATATATATATATATATATATATATATATATATATATATATAATATATATATATATATATATATATATATATATATATATATATATATATATGACTGACCGATGTACAATCAACCGGACAGTTTTATGATTTTATGCACGACTACCGGCGAATCCGGGCGGCAGTGAGTCTGTCCGTGTGCCCGGCAACTCAGTTAAACCAAAGATCCTACATTGAGGTTAAACTTTGAGTAGTCTATCGTAAATGTGATGAGATCATAAACGCAGCTGTACACTGTTTGGACTAGCGTGATAATAATGGTATGTAGACATCTCATGATATTTTGTGTCAAGAAAAACAATCACAGCTGTAGGTCACGGCGAAGAATGGGCCAATGGACCTTTGTCTTAAAAAATAATGTGGTAGAAAGACACAAAGGGGCTCTTCACTGTTTGAAGTTAAATTTCGTTCAGTCTGTTTTCGTTTTCTTGCAAGAAAACGACTGCATTTGTCTTTGGTCCTGCGCATTGCATTAATCACAACAGTAGATCTGTATTTTTGACAGAATACTAGTGCTTTTAGAGGTAATGCAGGAAGAGCTCGGGCACGCTTGAGTTCAAACTGATTTTCATTTAGCATTGCCAGTAGCATGCATGGTGCTGCTGGACCTATACACAGACCAGACGTCATAATAATAATTATACAATGTCGTTTAATATACGCAGCTGGAAAGTGAGCTACTATCTGGACGACCAGAAAAGATGGATGACAGGGCAGCTGACTTGCACTGCTATAGATTTGCAGTTTCTCAAAGACCAAAGTGTGGAGCAGACAAATGCAGGAGCGGAAGGTGCTGTTGGGGTGGAGGATAATGCAACATCTGAACCAAAGCCTTTCCTTCAGCTCCAGTATAGTGAAATCAGACAGGTGCAGAAGGCCTCATCCATGCTTGTGTACGCTGCTGTGACGGTGGAGACGAGGGATGGCAGGGTGCATTGGTTTTCCTCCCTGCCTGACCGGCACAGTGTGTACAACATGCTCCATCATTTTGCTCGCCAGAGCCTCACTGGGGAAAGCACAGCACAAGTTACAGTAGTGGACCCAGCACACAAGACTCGTGTGGGTCAGCAGCTGCTTAGCAGTGTTGAGGATTCAGAGAGGACACTAGCGGGCGCAGCCAATGACCTGTGGCATCAGGGGCGACAGTTGGCTAATGCCAGCATTACAGTGCAAGACATGCATGAGGATTTGGATGTTGCCGATCGTTTGCTGTCTGGGATTGATTCCTGGCTTGGACGCTGGCATCTACCTCCACAGTATAAACCTGCAGATGCTTTGCACATCAGCAAAGGTTTGTTTTCCCAGATACAGGCTTTCGTGGTCATATGTCACACTGGTTACCTCCCACTATTGCTATGTATAGCAGGCCAAGGGAGCTAACCAGTGTCCATAGCTGATCAAGAGAGATAACCAGTGTAAATAATATCTGATAGTGATGTGTTGTTTGATTTTGCTGCTAATTTTGGTACATTTGTTATAATTTGAGTCGGAGGAGATTTTTGTTGTTTGCAAGGTTACGTATTATGAATTTGTTTAATTAAAAAAATGGTATTAATGTTTTTTCTTCTAATTTAAGAATTCAGAGGGCAAAGATGTGAAAAACAAAATCCAGAGAGCAATACAGTTTTGTGTTCAACTGCAGGAATTTTTCACTTTTTTCCTTAGATGATGTCCCTTGTGAGCAAGACCATGAAGTGCTGTGTTCAGTGCTGTCCAAAAGTCAATGGCACCCACAGCAGATCTGCATTCTACGGACTGCAAAGACTGGCATTGCAATTCTGGACATGCATCAGCGTCCACTCCATTCCATGCCCTATGTGGAGCTGTCTCGAGTGTTTGTTGTGAGTCCGTGGGAAGTGGTGTTGACCAAACACATGGTGGGTCGCGCAGACTTCAGTGTGTCAGTGGTGGGTGCAGCTCTGCTGCCTGTCCTGCAGCTGCTGCAGGCCCGCATGCCACACCTGGTCGACTATCAGACGCCACCTGAAACTGTTCCTGCCCTTGTCACTGGAGCAAAGTCACAGTCTGGCAAAGACAGAAGTCAGTTTGAGTTCTGCACTAAAATATGTTGTTTTTATTAATTTTAGATCTTAACTGCTGTGGGTAAAAACCACCTCATTCACGCAGTCATTGATACTGTTTACAGTACCAGTGGCTGCATGTTAAAGGGGGTTAAAATCCAAATATAACTTATTTACAACGTATGATGATTTTCAGAGATTTTGAGGCATGTATGAAAACTGTGTGCCAGTTGTTGGAGATGAATAGGCCAGCAATGATAGTTCAAGGGCAGGGCTAGGTAAGCTTGTTCGGAGCTGATCTAGCAGTACCTTTTAACAGTCAGGGCTGATCCATCTGTTGTAGTGGCTTAACCCTTTTCATCCTGATACACATTTGCTAGAAATAAATTTGACTATGATAGTTCAAGGGTGGTGCCAGAATAGCTGGGTGCCTGAGGTGCCACGCTATTCTGGCACCACCCTTAAACTAATATTGTCTGCAGAATGATCTCCGACTCCAAACGTAAACACCTTCAAAACAAAATCCTTCCAAAACCCTCTACGCTACCATGAACACACTCCTAGGCACTTCTAAAGACTCTCCTCTGCCCAACACACACAGCAAAGAAGAACTCCTGTCCGCTTTTTCCACCTATTTTCTGACAAAATCCAAACACACTCGATACTCTGCCTTCTCCGCCTTACCCTCCCGACCTCCCCCTTTTCCGGCACTCCCCTCTCGTTCTTCCGCCCCGTCTCTCAGGATTAAGTCCTCAAGACCATAAAGTCCATGCCTTTTAAAACCTGTGAACTAGACCCTCTCCCAGGTTCTCTCTACCGGGATGGCCTTCCAAAACGTTTGCCCTTCATTACCGACTTCATCAACACATCTCTAGAGAATGGCTCTGTCTCCGATATCTTCAAGTCAGCCATCGTCCGTCCTGTCCTCAAAAAACACAACCTCGACCCAAACGAACTCAAGAACTATCGCCCAGTCTCCAATCTCTCTTTCCTGTCCAAGCTTCTTGAGAAGGTTGTTCTCAACCAGCTGAACCTCCACCTCACCGACAACAATCTCCTCAGTCCCTTCCAGTCTGCCTATCGCAAACATCACAGCACTGAAACAGCCCTTCTACATATCCTAAACGACCTGCTCCTCTCCACAGACTCGGGCAATATCTCCCTTCTTACACTTCTGCCGCCTTTGACGCTATAGATCACTCCACCGCCTTCACCACTCCTTTGGCATCACTGACTCTGCTCACTCCTGGTTTCTCTCCTACCTCTCCGACAGACAGCAGTCCGTCACCATCGACGGCGTCTCCTCTAATCCACTCAGGCTCTCCTGTGGAGTTCCTCAGGGGTCCGTCCTGGGCTCGGTTTTTTTCACACTCTACACCTCTCCCCTGTCCAACATCACCCGGTCTCATCACATACACCACCACCTCTACACTGAGGATTCACAACTACTAGACAAAGACAAACTCGACAACATTCAATCACTACTGACTCGCACAGCTGATGCTACGAAGATGTGAAAAACTGGATGACGCAAACAAGCTTAAACTGAACGACAAAACGGAAGCCATGCTGGTAGGCACTCGCCATAAACTCTCCCAGCTCCCTCCTTCTCTCCATCTTCAACTCAACAGCACCCCTATCTCCCTCTCTGACTCGGCCAAGAACCTCAGCGTTATCCTCGATTCCTCTCTTTCCATGACCAGCTTCGTCTCCGCCACGGCCTAGGCAAGCTATTTCCACGTCTGTCGCACCAGTCAGATCAGAAAATACCTCACCACTGAAGCTGCCACCAAACTTGCTGTCTCTCTCATCCTATCTCGCATCGACTACTGCAACTCTCTCCTTTCCGGCCTCCCTCACTCCACCACTTTCACTCTCCAGTGCGTCCAGAACAATGCTGCCCGCCTCGTCCTCAGAAAGAAAAAATCCGACCACATCACTTCCATCCTCAAACTCCTTCACTGGCTCCCCATCCCCCAACGCATCCAATACAAGATTCTGTCTGCTACAAATCCTTGAACAACTACGCTCCTGCCTATCTCTCCAACTTACTTCACCCTACACTCCTTCCCGCTTCCTCTGCTCTGCTTCCGACCCTCTCTGCCTCCACATCCCCCGCACCAAACTCAGCACTTTCTGCCCCCGGCTCCTTCTGTGTCTACGGTCTATCCCCCTGGAACACTCTCCCACTCTCTCTCCGTCAGAAACACTCTCTCTCCTTCTTCCAGTTAAAGACGTGCGAAATTTTAGCCTGACATTTTTAAGCTATATTTACATCTTGTCTTAAGACCTTGCTTTTAGTCTGGCTGACCAGATTTTTACCCATCCCGCCGTGAGATGGCCTTAGTCGCCAGATCGGCGTTAAACCCAAATAACTAACTCACTCCTCCTTCCAGTCCACCTTCAAAACTGACCTCTTTCAACAGTTCTAGCACTATAACATTACCACACTCCCCACCCCAAGATGACTGTCGTAATGTATTTGTGGTACGTGAGTCATTGTCTAAAGTGTGCGCATGCGTGCGCGAGTTGTGAGTGTGCGCTAAGAGTTATAATTATTATAAGATAAGCGCATTATAAATACCGTAATTATTATTAATTATTATCTATCTTCTAATCTGTCATGTAGCCATCATAGGACAATAGGTAAATTAAAAAAAATCAACCTCAGGATGTTATGGGTTAAAGGTGAATGCATTAAAAGAATTGCACTGTCTCTTGGATGCGCAAGGGCTAGGCAGTATGGGAGAAAAAACGGAATGCTGCCAGAACTTTGTTACTTCTTCAGTTTTCCAAGAGTTGCTTCCCTTGGTTTGAAATTTTCGTGAACCTTCACGACAATGGAAAAATTTACACTATAGACTAAAATGCAGAAATTAGCACTGCTGTGACAGTACTGCCATAATTTACATTGTTTTTATTTTTATGTGTATATTTCAGGAACACAACAAACATCTCATGGACAGAGACGAGCATCAGACGTACATCAGTCAGGGGCTAAAACAACGGTTGCTGGGGAGAGAAGATACATGACCAATGTTGGCAAAGATGTACTTTCTGCTCAGGGAGAACTGCAGGCACAGCAGAGCAAGCAAGATGAGGGGGTCAGTGATGCTGAGTTAAGAGCAATTAGCAGCCACCTTGGGGGCCTGAAGATGCTGGCGCTCTCAGTGGGAGAGGAGGTGACTAATCAGAATGAGGCTCTGGATGAACTTACGGCCACAGTTGACCACGCTGACTCTCGCATACAGGATGCCACTCGCCGCATGAAGCGGCTAATGTAATTTTTTTTGGCTCACGTGCAAAGCTAAAGTGAGTCTGTTCTCTGGGCCAGTGGTTGTCCGTCCTTCATCCGTGGTAAACGTTGGCATTTTCTCGGAGACTATTCAAGCTACAGTCTTCAAACTTGGCCCAGGGATACTTTGTGGCAAGACCAGTCTAAACATACCAATTTTGGTGACCTCTCACAAAGGTCAAGGTCACAGGGGATGAGGAAATATCTCAAAAATAGCGATATTTTGACATAATTTATTTTTTCTCAAATACTATTTACAACTTCAAACCCAAACTTAGTACAAAGATACCTGATGGTAAGACCTTTCTATATATACTAATTCTTTTGATCCCTTGGAAAGGTCAAGAGTCACGAGCTCAGGAAATATGTAAAAAATTGCCATATTTTGACAAAAGATGTTTTTGTATACTAATTTGGATAATCCCTTGGAAAGGTCAAGGGTCATAAGTGCTCAGGAAATAGGTCAAAAATAGCCATATTTTGACAAGAAATGTTTTTTCTCAATTACTATTTACAACTTCAAACCCAAACTTGGTACAGAGATGCCTGAAGCTAAGACCTATCTATGCATACTAATTTGGATGACCTCTCGGAAAAGGTCAAGGGTCACAAGAAGTCAGCAAATGTGTGTAAAATGCCAATTGTTGATAGATAGATTGTACATTGCTTAACGTCCCGACAGCAACAAGGCTTTCTCAGGACGTGCCTGCACTGCTTGTGAAAAAAACAACTAAACAGAACATTGAATGTATGTCACCAGCCGGTCAAATACGTTAAATAAACCTAGCACATGGGGCCTAAATAAAGCTAAGACCATTTAGCAACACACATCCAATATCAAGAGCTACAGGCAGTGCAGACAGTAGGGAGAGTTTTAAAAAGGCAAATACAGGTGAATGGACCTCGGGTAGACAGAAACACATGCCCCAGAATAGAGAGGAAAACCCACCCTGTGGGGCTGACCAGGGTGACCCTGGGAACTAAAAAGTAGTTAACCTCACCCAAATCCCCCAGGGCAGGCCCGGGTTGGGGCAATTGTTGATAGAATTGTAGTTATTATAAACATTATTTTTTTGCAAACTTTTCAATCAAATTTGGCACAAAGGTAGCTGATGATAAGACCTTCCTATGTATACTAATTTAGTGAATTCATCGCAAAGGTCAAGGGTCACAGGGCTTTCACAGATGTGTGAAACCTGATTACATTTTGAGAAAACATGGATTTTGTTGGTGCAGATGCCATCCCTTTACTTATTGTCACACATGTGTGGATCAGTCATATGCGTGAGCCATATGGGCTTTGCCTTTCTTGTTTTGTTTTTTTATTTTGGGGAGGGGGAGGCTGGGGGGTGCGAAATGATGTGATATATATAACCAGCCCCTTCTGCGTGCATCCACTGGTACTGTGAACAGCACCATTGACTGCATTCTCAACGGAACCACATACAGAACTAACATTCAGTGGGATGACTAATCAGAACCAAGGTCTGGATGAACTTAATTACATCCATAGTTGACATCTCTGACTTGTACATACATGAGGCGACTCGTCAATAAAGCACCCAATGTGATGATCAGCTGTTTCACTTTTTTGTTGTTCAAAATGTTGTGTTGGGCCCCCTTGTGCATGCATCCAGCAGAACTGTTTGCAGCTAGTAGCAGTGGCTGCATGCACAGCAGGGTTAGCCTTCTAGGAACACCTTTTTCATGGGGTGGAGGTGTGTGTTAAGGTGGGGGGGGGGGGGGTAGCTCGCTCTTCTGGTCATTTAAAAACTTGTGTATTATAAACTGTTGCAAATTTGAGGATTTCTTTTATTGTGTAAGTGGCTTTGGCAAAGTCTTCTGTTGGTTTATTGTACAAATGGAAAATAGTAAGTGTGAAATATCATCCTCTCCCTCACTCTTTTCCTTGCTCTCGTGTGTGCTGCATACGTAAATAGAATTTATGTGTGCTGGTACTGGATTCTGGACCTAAAGGCTTCATGCTGTAAGGTCAAAAGCCACAGACCAGCACATATATAATCTTTCTAGCCTCATTTATACTAATTTTGCAACAAGCTCACACCCATGAGGACAAATGACATGTTCTACCTGTCTGAGATTTGTCACACCTGGGATGGGCTTAACCCATTACATCCTGAGGCTGATTTTGTAAAATGTGCTTATTGTCCTATGAAGGCTACATTACAGATTAGGAGATAGATCAACCATTTCATTTCAAGGGTGGTGCCAGAATAGCTTGGCGTCTCAGGCGCCAAGCTATTCTGGCACCACCCTTGAACTATCAGTCAAGTTTGTTTCAAGCAATGGATGCATCAGGATGAAAAGGGTTAAACAGACAGACCTATGCAGTCAAATAAATTGTACGATTTTTACATTTCAACATGCATAATTTATATTTGCATATTATGTTCTTCACCTTCAGAGCCACATACATGCATCTCACTTAGAAACATCTGCTGAGCATAGGGAATAAGTTTCAGTAAATGTAAATTTCAGTAATGATAGCTAAAAGGTTAGTGGGCATGATTAGCTTGGTACAGGTACCAAATTAATCAGGCACTAATCTTTCAGCTCTCATGCATGGTGGATCTTTCTCCAGCAGTTGGCGTTGGGATAACAACAGATAACGAGTGGATTGCACAAATCCCTTTAATGATATTCTCACATCATGTGGTGTCACACTTCATGTCATGCTGTAATAACTTGAGTTAATTAACCCTTTTAGGATGGATTTGTGAGTGATAAACAGTTCATACAAGAAGCACACCCATTCTTGTGCATAATGTTAATAATAATAATAATACATAGTATTTATATGGCGCATTTCTCATATTTTAATATAACTCAATGCGCAGGCAAAACGACACACACGCACACACACATGCACACACACACACACACAGAGTCTGCAGGGGTGGGTGGGGGGGGGGGGGGTGTACAGAAAACCGTAGAGATTACACGAAAGTCTGCGAGAAAAGGTAAGTTTTTAACTTAGCTTTGAACTGTATAAGGGGGGAGGCATTTCTCAGCTCAGTCGGTAAGGAATTCCAAATTAAAATAATTAAATTAATCTTAACCAAACAGGTGCATGTGCATGTGTAATAATGTAAAATATAGTATTCTTGTCTACCTTGGTTCGCAGCCAAGGTAGCCAACAGTTTTTGGTTCATTTATTGTATTATGCAAATACTGAAACTGTTATGGAAGAGTGACCCCATAAGACACATTAGGGCTGCCCACTTCTGACCAAAGAAGTAAAGCACATTGTATTTTAACCAGAAATTGTCGGCCACATAAAGCAATTTGAAATTCCCCGATTTGGGGGTTGTCTTCTGCGGTCTATGTTGAGGTTAGATACTGACCATGATTTTTCATGGTTCATCTGTCTCCTGAGCTGTAATTTAGTTATGAGGGACAACTCCAAAATTTGGAAATTTCACCTTTATTCCCCTCAGTGCCAAGAAAAAAACACTACTGCAAAAGGTATAGATTCTCATGAGCCCCAGCAATTGCTGAAGTGTGGTGACCCTATATGCTGAAACCACTTTGTATCCATTATTCATGGGACGGCTTGTGCTCTTTCTCATTACATAGATTTCAGACATACAATACGTAAAATGTCATTGGGCTGACGTCAGACGCAGTTGGCTGTGTGCGGGCTGACAGCAGCCAATGTCAGCCTGATGGCCTTTCACTTATTAAAAATTAAACTGCCTCATGGTCATATGACCAACAATGTTTGGTCAAATGCTTTTCTTCTTTTGGGCAGATATGGACGACCACAAGATTCAGAGGACATCTCCCAAGTTTAGGAATTTTGACCATATTTACAGATCAGAGTCTTACAAGTTGGTTTCAGAATGTCAGAATTAACACACATTTTCAGTAAATTCACCAGACTGGAAGGCCAGGCGTATAGACCTTTGTACATATTTATACAAGTTTGTACAAGTTCGTGTCTTCAACATCCTGGGAAATTGAATTTGCGTTTGTTCGCGAACTTCAGTGGTTAGAGAGTTCAGTGGTTAAAGAGTTAACCCCTCCACTGCTGAGAAAAAGTGAACACATTCAACTGCAAGAGACATATCCTCATGAACCCCCGCAGTTGCTGGGGCTAAAGAGGATCTATGTCTTTAGCTGACTCCCACTTTGTATACATGTTCCTGGGACGGGTGGGGCTCTTTGGAGTTGAATGAAGATCGATTTCTGAGACACAATCTGTGTCCACTGGCAGTGAACTCTTTGCCTTCTGCCTTTTGGATAACAGCTAGTGAATATTCTTTTGTTTCTTCGGCATTCTTCCAAGACGTTGGTGATTAATGAGTTTCATTAACTGCAGTTTTGCATATTCTAGCTGACCTGGCAAATGTGTTTACAGCCTGTTTCAGTCCACAGGAATTTTCCTCATTTTTCAAGATCAGCCCCTTAGCCAAATCCCCCTCCATCTCAAGAGGTGTAGATTCTCATGAGCTCCTGGAGCCACAGAGGCTTTGATTATGTGTATGCCTCTTGCTGGAAGGGGCTGCCCTACTGACATCCTCAGATTGAGGAAGTTTGTTAGCGTATTTGGTCATGGTGATTCCTGTTGAAATCACCAGACAAAGGGTTAGCCCCCTTGTGCATGCAGCCACCAAAACTGTGCTGTCATTTGGTGGCTAGCTGCATACACGAGGTTAATGCTGACATTGAGATGACAGGATTTACATTATTTCTTACAATGCATGTATATATGTATGTGCTTTGTGTATGCAGGGGGGGGGGGGAGGAGTCTCCTCCCCCCCCCCCCTTAAAAAAAAAAAAAAAAGAGTGTAAAATGCCATGTCAGTTGAGTCAGCAAGAGCCAATGTCGCTATGAGCCCCCGCGATCGCGCGAGACTCATGAGGATCTATGTGTCTTGCAGATGAATCCTATTGAGAGTTTCTCGGCTGTAAAGGGGTTATGTGCAAATATCATCAAACAAAAGTTGGAAAAAAATCAGGCCTGTGGTTTCAGAGATATTGCCTGCGCAAAGGCTCACACAAATATGGCCTCTGCGACCTTCACCTTACAGGTCGTGAATTCATTCTGTTAAAAACATCACCTATGAGGGTAAGATATCTTTTCTTAAAAATTCAGAGCAAATCAGTACAGCGGTTTCAGAGGTATTCTCTACTACTCAATAATCTGCAAGAAAGATATGGCATCTACGACCTTGACCTTGAAGTAGAGGCACAGTTAAGATTGATGGCAATGTGTGATATGGTAAAATAACATAATCTAAAATTTGGATTGAATAAGCCCAATGGTTATTGAGATATTGCCTAGCACACATTCTGCACAAAACAAGTATGGTCGTTGTGACCTTGGCCTTTACGACAGTGAATAGATTCGGGTATGCAACACTCTGTGTCGTCACAAAATATCACAATTTGCCATTCGGATCACATCGTTTTGGTGTTTACAGTAACATTACCTGGACAATGGCATACATAATAAATATAGCCGTTGTGACCTTGAACTTGATCAAAGTGACATGATCCTGGTGTGGGATACTCTGTATTGAGGAAAAATTTGGAACAAACTGGCTGGATGGTTTCCGATATATACGCTAGACAAACACTGCTCCTTATATGAAACATTGTTCTAATTATGAAACACGTTTCATATTAGATGCTGTTTGTTTTTCATAATAGGAAAAAGGTACCTCTGCAGGAAAATGCGTGCCTCCAAAACAACAAAAAGAGAACCAAAACGATTGCCGCTGGTTATACGATGTCCGAAGTTTGCTCTTCATGATAAAAGTGCAAAAATCACAAATTTGAATGCTGATGTAGGTGTTTCAAAATGGCGAAAAATTAGATGCAGAAGGGTCAAAAATCACATTTTCTCGGCGTGTGTTCGTTTTCATCACGCCTGACTTTCTTGTACCGAAAATAAGGCTCACTGCAGTAACTCTATATTACTGCACAGGCGGAATTTGGAAAAGTTATTCCGTTTCGCCGGGAGCAAGATGTTTCATAATAGGCACTGTTTCATAATAAGGGCTCATCCACTACATGTAATCTCTCATGTGCACGCATATGTGCATTCGTGTGTTTATGTACATTCAAGTGTTGTTCTAACAATTCTTTCACTTTACGAAAAATGACTAAATAATCATATTAACAAAAAATACACAACAATCTTTCATTCGCAAGCAACACAAACAATAAACCACGCGTGTATGTGTGTATAAAACATTTATTCTGTGAAGTTCATCTTTGGTAGCACTATATACACTGTATACATCAATCATCACAAAATAGGCACGAACATGTATCACACAAAATAGAGACTGAATCTTCTCACCCAAAGCCATTTTTATTTGTTTTCCTCTTTAGACAATAATTTCAAAGTGGTTAAATTCTCTATTACGCGTAATCATGGCACACGTGAATCTGTCTTACACTTGTTGATCTGAAACTTCTTTGCGTTTAGATTTATTTCATTTGTATCTTTCGCAGTTTGTGATTTAACAAATATTATCAAGCAGTACACAGTTAAGAAAGACGGTTTGTCCATTTCCGAAAACTGCATATTTACAATTGGAAAATTATTTTTTGTTATGGTACATTCATGGTGTTTCCGTCTACTGCACACTTTACTGTACCCATTTCACTGCACGATCTATGGCGCCGTAGTGTTAACAAGTTGCACTAAATTTAATGTTGCCGCAAAACATGCCCATAATAGAGATTATAACCCAATAAGCAAAGGTCCTCGGACCGACGTCGGCCGCCGTTGGCCCGCGCACAGCCGTGCGTGGGCCAACTCAGTGCGGCCTACGTCGGCCTATGGACCTCTTACTCACTGGGAACCCATCTTTAGCTCCAACGCAGGCGGGGAGCCGGGTAGCTCGGGTAATAATAATAATAATAATACCGTTATTATATAGGCGCTTTTTCTCAATTTTGGACAAATCGACTCAAAGCGCCGCGAACTTAAACCCAAAACGCACACTCACGTAACAGACACGGATTTACGCCATTTAAGACAAACACAGTACAAGACAGACGAAGGGCCAGTTCAGCTACTGAAGTTACAGAGATTTTTGATCGCTTGTATTTGAAATTTGTAAAGTGGCCTGAAACCGGTACCAAAGTGGGGGGGGGGGGGGGGGGGGTGGAGTGGGGGGGGGGGGGAGGGTGGAAGAACCGGAGTACCCGGAGAAAGAACCCCCGACGGTCCGCCCGAATTAACGGTGACACTTACCAGAGGAGAAAAGTCCGACGCCGGAACCCGGTATCGAACCTCGCACCTTTGGCATTGGTGGCAGGCGCCTTAACCACTGCGCCACGGACCGCCCCGTGGGTAGTAGAGTGTTCGATTCTCGCCCGAAAGGACGCGAGTTCGAACCCAGCTGGGGTCTGGCTAAATTTGTTTACACCCTTTTTCGGTGTCCTGTCATGGAAATCATCGTGGTGGTGGACAAAAGACGTTAAAGCCTAAGCGTTTAAAGAAGTTTTAACGTTTCCAACATGGACAATGCAGTTACTGTCTTCCAACTTCCAAAATCGATTCGTGGCCTAAGGAAATGCTTCACGTACAGTATATGAAATTTGTATGTCTCAAACAATGTGTACATATATCGCAAAAAAGCCCCGTTATCATATCATTATCCCTCATATCGTAGTATTGCATGCTGGCTGGACAACCGTAGCAAAGTTTATGATAACATTTACAACAATAAAATGTCCTGTCACAAACATTAAAAACGCGTCCTATTGTCAATAGTCTCAATAAAAACAACACGGTTAGATCCTACCCCCTATCCCTCTTCCACTCCTCCCTCCCTCCCAAACCTTTAAAAATCGTACTCATGAAACAGTTGAACTCGTCGAGTTTTATCAATCTGCCCACCCCACTGCTCACCTGTGAATGAAATCCGGCTTTCATTTTGAAAACATGTCATGAGGCTCAGCTCACTACATGAGCTCAAGAGGAACTATGCCGTTTGCTCACCCTACAACTGCATGTGTACATCACACGGCCATACACACGGAAGTCTGTATGCTCACTCGGTGTGTGGGTCGTCGGGGGTTCAGTTTGCTATGGACAAAACGAATTAGCAACAAATCAGTGTAAAAAAAAAAAAAAAAGAAAGAAGAAGAAATGTTCCGTCCCCAGAACCCAATGAGAACCCAGTGAGTAAAAGGACCTCGTGCCGGTGTCAGCCGGAATGAGGATCTTTCGCTCACTGGGAATAAAAAGACAACGCCCTCTGATCCGCCAACTCAATATCCATACAGCACGCGTCTCAAAGCATCCCTCATGAAATCATCGTATGCAAGCCCTCCCGGAACCGGCGACAAAGCAGAGCTGGATGCTGCCGAAGCCATGGCAACAGCAGCAACAGCTGCGGTTTCTTGCTGGAGCTGCTGCTGCCACCGCATCTTCTCCAGCATCTCCCGCTGCTTGCTGGGCAGGGCGGCCTCCATCAGTCTGGCCTTCGCTGCGGCCTTCAGGATGTTGCTGGATGCGGGCATGTTCATGCTGCCGTAGGGGCTGAGGGCGGGCACCGATATCCGCCTTGACGCTGCGGGAATGAAGCCCATGGCTGACGCAGGCCACGTGGCGGCCGCGTGACCTGGCAGGTGCATATCGGGAAGTCCCACGTGATCCACGTGGTACTGGGTGGAGTGAGACAGGAGACTTAGGCTCAGCGGACCTCGCCTGTCAGCCGGGACTGCCACCGTCACCACACTGGGGTCTGCAACAGTCACAACAACTGGGAATGAAGTTAGTCTAGCATCGACTATGTGAACACCATGAGGATCTCTTGTCCAGAAACTGAACAAAATTATGACGACTATCAGAGCCAACGAGAGTGATGGTGGGACGTGTTCTTCGATGTTGGTAGATTTTTTGGAGGTGATGAGGCGATTCCCGCAAAAGCGCAACCGACAACCAAAGGGTTCAACAGGCTTTATTAAAACGTCTATGAGCTAAATCATGCATTGCTCTTTCCAGACTTCACAGCAGTACCCACGTCAGTAGAGCATCTTGTATTTCTTCAGCACTAGCTTGAAAAAGTGGATCTATATGGATTGATAAAAAAAAGACTGATATCCTGTCTGTAATTCCAAGACAAACTTACATCCTGGATACCGTCAACGTAACTGTAAACCCTACTCAAGACCGAGCCAAAGTCGTGCTCTTTTCTCTTAATTAATTCAGCCCCGACACACCACAGCAGGACATGGATCTAGCGTAATATAATAATATTCAAGGGTGATGCCAGAATAGCTTGACGCCCTTGAGCTATTACGCTCGATCTGTCTTCAGATGTGTAATACAGTTTTCAGAGGGCAACTTCAAAATTTGGGGATTTCGGTCCTGGCGCAGAATGTGTTAAGGCGGACCCGTTGGCAGTCGGCAGCGCCTTCTTTTTGTGTGTGTCGATGCCCAATGATTGATTGATTGATTGTACATTGCTTAACGTCCCGACAGCAACAAGACTTTCTCAGGACGTGCCTGCACTGCTTGTGAAAAAAAACCTAAACAGAACATTGAATGTATGTCGCCAGCCGGTCCAATACGTTAAATAAACCTAACACATGGGGCCTAAATAAAGCTAAGACCATTTAGCAACACACATCCAATATCAAGAGCTACAGGCAGTGCAGACAGTAGGGAGAGTTTTAAAAAGGCAAATACAGGTGAATGGACCTCGGGTAGACAGAAACACATGCCCCAGAATAGAGAGGAAAACCCACCCTGTGGGGCTGACCAGGGTGACCCTGGGAACTAAAAAGTAGTTAACCCCCACCCAAGTCCCCCAGGGCAGACCCAGGTGGGGGGGGGGGGGTGTCGAGGCTCAAGGGTTAATCAGTTGGGAGACACGAGAAAGAGTATGTGCCGTTTGCAAAAAGAAACAACCACAAACCAACAACTGACAACAGATTCCTAACACTAAAACAGTGCCATCATGATAAAAACCAACAAGAAATTCAGTTCTGACCAACTGATGACGGTCACGACTGAGAGGAGGTGGGATACAAGACGGTAAAAGGTCATCGTACCGACGTCAGCCACATTGGACCTACGCACAGCCGTGCGCGGGCCAACGTCTACAGTGTCTCGTACCTGATCAAAATATCGTTCAGCTCCAAAAACGGGTACGGTTAAACTAATACATTCGATTCGAGCACAGTAGTAAAATGGGAAATCGAACGTACCTCCATTTATTCGTCAGCCTTTACAATACAGCTACTTTTGCATTTTCTTCTCGCCGACTTCCATTATTCTTTCCATGTAACAAGTACCTAAGCGGTGTTTTCAGTTTGGTCATATGTAACCGGCAGGTACTGACTGCCATTTTTCTTTCTGCTATTTGCGTAGAAAACTGGTAAAATACACAACAACAACAACAAAACCACAAACAAACAAATAAATAAACAAGGTCAACGCGAACACTACCTCAGAGTTTTATTTATTTATTTATTTATTTTTTGGAAGAGAAACATTTGCAAGTCACGACCTGTGATGAACTGGCAAATGCTCCAACAAGAGCGGCGCACAGTACGTGTGACTTCAGAAGCGGAGCTGACGGAGAGTTTCAGGGGTTCCGGCTCCATAGTAACCCCCCCCCCCCCACCCCTGCAAGTAAACACATTGAAATTAACGGAAATAACTCGAATAACGAATGCTTCCTAGAGTTCCAGATGCTGCGCACACTGGTTATCGCAACTGTCTTTGTTGCTCAAGTGTTGATGTTATCAAGTTGCTGTTCTCGCTGATATTTTGAGACTGAGTTTGGAAGGAACGAGATCTTTGCTGGGCGTTCCATGTTTTGAGTAAGATGTCAGTCACAATCCTGATCGAGGTAACTGATCCGCCCCAGGGCCGTTACATGAGTGAGCCAAGTCCTGCGCAAGCCACGAAGCAAGGTGCTCCGCAACAGTGGCGCACCTTACTTCGTGGTTTGCGCAGGACAAAGCTCACTCGCGCAGTCGAGCCCTAGGCCGCTGCCATCTATACTCTTTCTGCCGCAAGAGGCATAGATTCCCGTGAGCGCCCACGACTGCAGGGGCTCATGACTAAGACTCTACGAGTCTTGCTTGCAAAAAATGCCCGCCGTATACACATCGCCATTTACATCGTCCAACAGAAGCCCTGAGTGTGGCCTCCGGCCTGACAGTGCCGGGGCAGCGCGGGCGGTAACAAACGTCGGCATTGTTCCAGTGCAATGGCGGAAGGGCTTGAGTGCGCCTGTCATCCACAGAGTGCTGGCTGCCTCACGCCTGCCGTTACCGTGTAGTGTTTTTCCTCCGGTATCTGCAGTCTCTCGTTGGACTACAGGCATGTGAATCGAGATTACCAAGCCTGATGTTATAATGTTTGTTGTCACAGCGTCGAAGCCAGTCAGTTAGTTATTGGGATTTAACTCCGAGCAGGCAAATCAGTAAGGCCATCTCATAGCGGACTTCGAAACCGGACCAGACAACAAGCAAACACCGTGTCGGACATTCAGAAAATCAGCCACAACTCTGTCAAGCTAAAACAACAACAACTCAAAAAAAAAAAAAAAAACACCTTTTCGTGTCAACTCAGTGTCGAAAACTGTATTAAAAAGTTCGTGGGCTGCCTTCAGTTCCCGGGAGGGCGTGTCGCTACTGCAGCAGCGCCATTCGACCTTCCTACTCAGTCCGGCTTTTAAAAGGTGCCGTACCGACCAATGTACTGGTAGTGAATGGGTTTTTGAGAAAGCGCGAAGCGGATTAGGCCCTGCTATGCTTGAACTGCTACGACTGCTGCCAACGACCCTTGCCATAAAAAGTGTTGCGACTGCCAATATATTGTATCTGCCAAATTAGCACCACTGAGATCGATATATAGGCACAGTGAACAGGCTGACCTCAGGGTCATGACTGAGGATTTATGCCCCATGCAGGCGACGGACGTTCCGCGATATTTAGGTGAAGATGGATAACCATGGCAGAAGAACCAATATGGCGGCCATTTGTGTACGCCGCCGCCTTGTTTGCAAGTGCAATTTTCGACCTTACGGCCTGAGGCCTAAGTTCCAAAATCACGGACCAGCACACAATAACAAGCGGACGTCTGCCCTGTAAAGACAAGAGAAATCATCCCCTCAATACAATTCCCAGGGTTGTACTGCCAGATTAGCTTTAGTGCCCGTCAGGCGCTAATCTAATCTAGCAATACCCTTGAAATATCATGGTCGATTCGTCTCAGTCCTGCAACTGGTGCATAGTTGTTAAGCTACTCCTTTCAAATTGGAGCAATGCGGCCGAAAGACAGATTGCCCTTTTTGTGAAAAATGACAGTTAACCCATTTAACCCCAAGAGCACATTTCCCAAATGTTGGAGGTGCTATTAAGGACTATGTACCTGTGACAGGAGATGGATCGACCATGATAATTCAAGGGTAGTGCCAGATGAGCTTGGCGCCTTTAGGCGCCAAGCTCATCTGGCACTACCCTTGAATTATCATGGTCGATCCATCTCCTGCTGTAGAGCGTTGGGGCTAAACGGGTTAAAGTTTGACAAAAATGTGTGTTGCAATGTAAATCTCGCTTTCACAAAAATTGACTGTTACTCTTTTTTTTTCACAGGGCAGAAGTGTATGCGGGTGTTTCGTCGTGTTTTTCGGTGAACATTTTACGTTCGTGTTCACAACATCAACCCATATCATACTGAGGCTAAAAGCTTTCAATTTGTATACTGCCATATGCAAGCTGCATTATTGTAGGCCCTACTTACAGATAAGGATATAGACCAATGGCTTTAATTCAAGGGTGGTGCCAGAATAGTTTGGCGCCTAGAGGCGCCAAGCTATTCTGGCACTACCCTTGAACTATTTTAGTCAAACTTATTTCACACACTGGTGTATTCCGAATGATAAGGCTTAAGGACAACGGCTATATACGGCTTGCGCGTTAAGCTACATGATACCCTCTACACCGTCTGTGGAGTAGGGCCAATTTATCTTAGTCAACAAGAGGCCCAGATTCACATGAGACCCTGCCAATGAAGGACGTACTGAGCAGTGCGTAGGAATCGGGCGGGGGGAGGGGAGGGGTAGGGAGGGGGGAGTCCTGCCCCCGCCTCCCCTCCCCCGCCAGGAAATGTACCTGCACCCCCGCCCGCCGGCAGTATTTCGGGAGAAAACAAATTTTGAAGAAAATGAATTGGAGAAATACGATTGCATGTTTTTTTTGTTATATTTGGAGAAAAAGAATATTTCCCAAAAAAAATTTCAGAACATTATGATTAGTATTTAAAAAAAAATTATTTCTGATTTTAATGCTTGATTTTATGGAGGTTTGAGAGTCGCATGCTTTCGTCCCCCCCCCCCCCCCCCCACACACACACACACACTCACTTCCAACACACACAGAGACACACACACACACACACACACACACACACACACACACACACACACACACACACACAGTACACACACACACACACACTCACACTGAAAAATATCCTACGACACTGCTTAAATAAATCTTTGCCTCTTTAGCAGAAGAAAGGGGCTGGATACAAAGTTAAACAGTGTCGTCTCTACTTGCACCACTATATGCAAGTCACACATCGCAAAGAAAAAAAGCAGGTCATATTTCACTAACGCCGCATCCATCAGACGTGCAGTCAGACGGAAAGGGTAGCCCACTAATCGTGCTCCTTTCTGTAGGTCTCTGTGTCTCTCCTCCCCCCCCCCCTCCACCCCTCCCCCTCCAACCCCAATGCCGGCCCCAGAAATCCGACCTTTCTTCTTTTGTCGCCCGACGGCTCCGAGCGTGAAAAGGTTTACACACACAGTTGGAGAGAATCGAAGATTTTCTGCCAAGAGTTTCGTGCTCTTCGTCTCTCCGAGCGTGAAAAGGTTTACACACACAGTTGGAGAGAATCGAAGATTTTCTGCCAAGAGTTTCGTGCTCTTCGTCTCTCCGAGCGTGAAAAGGTTTACACACACAGTTGGAGAGAATCGAAGATTTTCTGCCAAGAGTTTCGTGCTCTTCGTCTCTCCGAGCGTCAACTGGTATAGTACACAACTATATCCTATCATGACGCTCGGAGAGCGTCATGATAGGATATAGTTGTGTACTATACCAGTTGACGCTCGGAGCCGCCAGGAGACTCGTACAGCCTGTGGGACCTGAGGTGCCACTTAGCGTCAACTGCCGGAAATAGATCAACCGTGACAGCACACGGGTAGTGCCTTGTTAGCTAACTAAAAGTACTTCCCGATCAGGCTTACGCCTGGAAAACGGTAGTGCCAAGACTCACTATCAGCGAGATATCGCGGTCGATCGGCCGTCCGGCCTACCAAGTTGAGCGCAGTGGCACTTGCTAATAAGGGGATGTTACCTAATGCAACTCAACTGATAGTTGCCAGACTCTGGAAGTTAACACATTCGAGACGTGCCGCATAGTGCGGATACACGGCGTGGCCGCGTATCCGCATGCGGCACGTCTCAAATGAGTTCACCCTTTGGTTGTCGGGCAACGCCTTACGTCGCGATAATCGATTCCTGCAGGAACCATCGCGACAGACAGCCAAAGGCCGTTCATATTCACCCGTAATGTAATAAAGCAAGATGTAGTTTGACCATGATAGTTCAGCGGTGGTGTCAGATTAGTCAGGTAAGGTGATCACGTGCACTCCAATTCAACCATCCTGGCTGATCCATCTTGGCTGGTCCATCTCCCTTGTAGACGCATCTCATTAGGTGCTAATCCGGCATAACTCACTTGCGACGTCCATTGTTCGGATGCCGCGTATCCGGATGTCGCACGTCTCGAAAGACTTAAAAAGATGTGAACGTTAATACACCGCAAGATGTAGCACTTCTACATTAGCGGAGGCATACATGTATACAAAAGCGTTAGACATAACATGCCATACGTGTATGTACCTGTCTCAAATTATCGCATCATTTGTCGCAAAAAGCACGTGACACGTATACGGGCGATTCCTTGCTGTGACTATCCCAAGAATGAAGTTTCGTCAATTTCAGAACAATGTCCATGTCGCAACAAATATATAAGCATCAGATTCTCAGTGACGGTGGCACTACGGCGGTAACCTGCCAATGCGCAAAACACCTTCTGGCCAACGTCGGTCGCAGATTGTGGTCGGCATCGGCCCGATGACATTTTGCTCACGAGGTACATGTTTTCAGGCGTGTCATCACAAATGGGCTACCTCCATGAAGCAAGTGTCAGTATTTTAATAATTTCATTTCTAATTAGGCTGCGTTTCGTCACAAAGAGTCTGTTTCTCTCACAAATTATGATTTAAAAAAATTTTTTTTTTTGGGGGGGTGGGGGTGGGGGAGTGGAGGTGGGGGGGGGGGGGGGGTAAATCCTAAAATACACCCATGTTTTTACAAGGTTCAGAGAAGCATCCAAGCATGCAAAGACATGGCGTCCTATTGTCATGTTTCTGTCTCAAATTGCCATCATTTCACGCGACAGTGCTCTTACGACAACATTAACTGGGTGCATCAGTACAATTAATTGTCCAGGGTTTACGCAGTTATGCAGCTGATTAATTATGTGTGCAGCGAAAACCAGCCGCAAAGTTCCTATGTTTTGTTCCTAGCACTTGAAAACCACATGTACTATCCAGACACGTCGACTTATGGCCAAAGTCTAATCTCTGTATGAACAGTATAAATATAAATTCAAAACACGTGAAATAACCACGTTTCAGTAACTGATTTGTAATTAGACTGTAAGTTGGATGCACCGCGTCAAGCAATTTGCTAATTTACACTGATCGCCTTAACCCATTTCATCCTGATACACTATTGCCTGAAATAAATTTGACTATGATAGCTCAATGTTGGTGCCAGAACAGCTTGGCGCCTGAGGCGCCAAGCTCTTCTGGCACCACCCTTGAACTAAAATGGTTGATCTGTCTTGTAATCTGTAATGTAGCTTTCATAGGACATTAAGCATTAAAAAAAAAAAAATCAGCCTCAGGATGTAGGTCAGTTAACCCGCAAGAAGAGAACACAATGCGTGAAAATAAAATTGACAACAATATTTCAAATTACGCCCGTCGCCAAAACATGCAAGACTGAATTCAATGCAGGAAAAAAATCGACATAGTATTCCATTATTCGAATTTACGCCCGTCATTTTGACCCGAAAGACCTAATTCGATGCTTGAGAAAGTCGACGAGTGAGAAAATCACACATGTATAAAGAACTATTGCGATTTACTCATACACCCGTCGCTTTGACCCGCAAGACGGAATTCAATATGTCGACAGCGTCGACTTTATCACGCGGCATTGAATTCCGTCTTGCAGTAATGATATATTGTAATTACGAGTATCCCGTTGACTTTTAGTCAGTTCACGCGTTAACGCGTTGAAATCCGTCTTGCGGGTCAAAGCAACGGGCTAACATATGTTGTAGATAAATGAAAAGAAAAGGGGAGACTGCCAGTGCTAATATTTTAGGAAGGTTACAAAGTAAAGTAGATAATAGCACTGTCAGGGGAGAGAAGTGTGCATGATCGACCAGTGATCATAGATCTACTGTGGCCAAAGCACACACACAAAAAAAGATAGGAAAGAGAGGGGGCGCTAAAAAAGTGACTGAAAGCAATGCATATGGAAGCCCCCCGAAGGAGGGCGTATCACATATCCACTGTTCCAGCCACTCAGTGCATGGAAATTTAAATCTAGGTCCCCCCAAGGGGGGTCCAGATATTTAGCCGGTGTGGACAGCTGTTTCGGTCTTGGCGACCTCTTCAGCACACCATCGGCGATACTGGAGGAGGCAGGAATTTCTGCCTACCTGCAAAGACAACCACATTTTACTGTTGTGTCTGCAGGGGCATACATTCCATATGCATTGTTTTTAGTCACTTTTTTTTAGCGCCCCCTCTCTTTCCTATCTTTTTTTTTGTTGTTGTTGTGTGCTTTGGCCACAGTAGATCTATGATCACTGGTCGATCATGCACACTTCTCTCCCCTGACAGTGCTATTACTTTGTAAACCATATGTTGTAGATATTTGGATACTGCCAAATACCTAAGATAGAGATGTTTCGCGAAAGGGTCTCGCTGAGAGCTGACGTACAGAATGCGGAATAGGAGCGATCTCTCCCCAGTACAATCAAGATTGCGTCTTTTCCCAAGTGCCGCCAGGTGCAGCAAAATCAGTGTTGACAAAGCAAGCATTTTCCTTGGCACTCAGTTTCAGTTCCCGTACCTTCTAGTATGAAGAGTTACATGCTGGGGCTCACTGGAATTTACGCCTCTTACTGGCTCATTTATACCCGGCTCAGTGTTCAGGCGGAGGATTTCACTAGAGGTTCTTTCGACAGTGGGTGGTGGCATAATGTCAGAATGATGATAGCAACCCCCATTGTTTCTGCAGACGCGATTAAGGTGTAAATGGGTCCATTTTCGCCTCGTTTTCTGGCAATGTTTCACCTGGTCTTTCCCAGGGAGGAAATTGCACACAGATACAGAGACGCATACACACACACACACACACACACACACACACACACACACACACACACACACACACACACACACACACACACACACACACACACACACACATACACACACACACACACACACACACGCGCACACACCCAGTGAAGGTGTCGTTACGATGATGTAACACAATACTACCCCAATGCGCGGCAAAGGCCATCCGGTTGGCCCGCGCACAACCGTGCGCTGGCCGACGGCGGTGGACGTCGGCCCGATGGCCTTTTGCGCATTGGGACCGTCTCTTTGCATGAACCCTCGCACGCTGTATACACGCAAACGCGAGTGGACGGTTCTAGGAGAAAATTAGCCACGCGGAAAAAACACACACCAATAACTAAAGCTTACTGTAAATTTGTGACCTGCTGAATAACACATCAATCTTCCCTTTAAAAGGACTGAAGACACTCAACGACAGCCCAGAATCTGAATAACTACATATCAGTAAAACTACTGAACTCTAAAAAGTATGGTGTACGGTTTAGGAACTCGAGTATACTCATATGTACTGTTTTCGAAGAAATTTGAAATTATTATGAGAATCAGAGAAATGCATTACATCATCGTGAGGTCGGGGCGCCTTTGATGCGAAGAAATTATATACGGAAGAGAGATGGTGATGGTGAAACTCTCTTTTTTCATAGTAACAAGTTTTGACAGAAAAAGCCGGAATAGAGAGAGAGAGAGAGAGAGAGAGAGAGAGAGAGAGAGAGAGAGAGAGAGAGAGAGAGAGAGAGAGAGAGAGAGAGAGAGAGAGAGAGGATTACTATACCCACTGTTGGGTCTGGGCCAAACACTGATTAGCATGTACGAACAGTATTGTATTTTAACCCTTTTACTGCCAAGAAAAACTGAACACCACCCAAAAGGTATCAGTCGCACGAGAGCAGCCAAAGCAAGGGCACAGGAAAAATACTCGGAAGGCAACCGCGAGGTGAAGAGGAGTATCAGGGCAGACAAGAGGGCCTACACAGACAGCGTGGCAGCAGAGGCAGAAAAGGCAGCAGGCAGCGGCAACATGAAACAGCTCTACGACATTACCAGAAGATTGTCGGGCAAGTATGGCCATACAGAAAGACCAGTAAAAGACAAAGAAGGCAAGCCTATTGCAGACAGAGCAGACCAACTCGACAGATGGGCCGAGTATTTTGAATAGTTACTGAACAGACCCAGCCCACCCGACCCCCCAGACATCCAGCCAGCAGAGACCGACCTACCCATCAGCTGTGACAGACCCAGCCGTGAAGAGATCAGAAGAGCAGTGGCATTTTTGAAGAACGGCAAAGCAGCAGGGCCAGATGGCATCCCAGCGGAGTCTCTGAAAGCAGACCTAGAGACAACAGTAGAGATGCTGTACCCACTGTTTGGAAAGATCTGGGAAGAGGAGGTGATGCCGGCTGACTGGAAGAAGGGGTACCTAATCAAGCTTCCCAAGAAAGGCGACCTCAGCAAGTGTTCTAACTACAGAGGAATCACCCCTTGCTGTCAGTACCAGGAAAGGTCTTCAACAGGATCATCCTGGAGAGAATGAAGAGCTCCGTCGACCCCCAGCTGAGAGACCAGCAAGCAGGATTCAGGAAAAACCGATCATGTACAGACCAGATCGCCACTCTCCGCATCATCGTGGAACAGTCTCTAGAGTGGAGCTCCCCGCTGTACGTCAACTTTGTGGATTACGAGAAAGCATTTGACAGCGTGGACCGAGAGACTCTGTAGAAACTCCTACGACACTACGGTGTACCCACAAAGCTCGTCCGCCTGATCAAGAGCAGCTACGATGGCATGACATGTCGCGTGATCCACGAAGAGCAGTTCACCAGGGAGCTCCAGGTCAGAATCGGTGTCAGGCAGGGGTGTTTGCTGTCTCCGTTCCTCTTCCTACTGGCCATAGACTGGGTCATGAAGAGGACCACAGAGCACAGACGAAGTGGAGTACAATGGACACTGTGGACACAGCTTGACGACCTCGATTTTGCAGACGACTTGGCTTTACTGTCCCACACTCATCAACAAATGCAGGACAAGACCACGAGGCTTGCTGACATCTCGTCCCAAGTGGGCTTCACCATCTACAAACAGAAAACAAAGACAATGAGGCTGAACGCAACCAGGGAAGAACCGGTCTTGCTTGCTGGCACCCCGTTGGAGGAGGTGGAGTCCTTCACCTATCTCGGGAGCATCATAGACAAAAAAAGGCGGCACTGCTGCAGATGTCAGAGCACGAATCGGTAAAGTCAGAGCAGCCTTTCTCCAGTTGAAAAAAGTGTGGAGTTCCAGAGAGTTGTCACAACACACCAAGTCCGGATTTTCAACTCCAACGTAAAAGTAGTTCTCCTATATGGAGCAGAGACTTGAAGATTGACAAAAACCACAGTCAACAGAGTACAGATCTTCATAAACAGTTGCCTTAGAAGAATTTTGAAAATCTACTGGCCAGAGAAGATCAGCAACGTCAGACTCTGGGAGAGAACAGAACAGATAACAGCAGAGAATGAAATTGGGCGAAGAAGATGGGGATGGATTGGTCACAGTCTGAGAAAGCCAGCTTCCAGTATCACTAGGCAGGCATTGTCATGGAACCCCCAGGGAAAGAGGAAAAGAGGCAGGCCGAGAAACACCTGGCGTCGAGACCTCCAAGCAGACATCAAGAGACTGGGAACCACCTGGAGTAAAATCGAAGGAGAAGCACAGGACAGGAGTCGCTGGAGGTCTCTCGTCGACGGCCTATACCCGGGTAGGGGTGACAGGCGTAAGTAAGTAAGTAAGTAACCCAAAAGGTATGATCCTCATGAGCCCCAGCAGTTGCGGGGGCCAGGCTCATGCGGATCCATGACTCTTGCTGAAACCTCTCTGTATCCATGTGTGATGGGGTGAGCTAAAAAAAAAAAAAAGGGTCTAAAAAACCCGCGCAGTTTAGGTTTATAAAAAACAAAACTATTTCTTCCACGGTACGGGTGCCAAAAATTAATAAGTGGTCACAAGTACTGGTACTGTGAGTCTTGCGCGTTTGATAAAAAAAAGAAAGTCCGCCACGCAGGCAGCCCTACTTATAGACGCATGCTGGCTGCTCCCGCCATCTCCGCGTCGGTGCAAAGTCCGGGATCTGGCAATTGTATAAGTGGCTAATCTGTATTTCTTGCCAGCCCTAAGAACTAGAATATCCTCTGAACTACATAATGCAAAAATATAATCTTTGAATATGAATATTAAGAAATTTTACCAGCTTTACTCTGGATTTAATTTGAGATTACGGGCTATTAGCGGAAAGTTTATATTTATTCTTAAAGCGGTCTCAGAAGGGCCACAAAAAAATCAAAAAGGCTACTAAATCGCAATTATCACCCTGATAGGTTACAATTGACCAAAAGACATATACATAAAAAATATTAACCGGGCCAAATCTAACCAGCTAAATACTAAGCAAGTGGTGTTGCAGTTTGGCTACAATATACATTCAAAAACTGATATACAGGAACTGCAACACCTACACTGAGCTATCGCGTACACAACACTTAACGCTGCGTTTGGCAAGGTACCGTGAGTGGTGCAGTCATAGCTAGCAGTCGATACGAGTGAAATCCGAGAAGCAATGGTCATAAGTGCTATTGGCCTATGTACACAGAGGAACATCTGGTTCACTCTGTTAAACATGTTCCAGTGACGGCTGGGGATCTGTGACGTTGAATTTACAATGATTTCAAAAGCACAGTCTACGTCCACGGGCAGTGAAGGGGTTTGTGAAAACAAACACTTTTTTTTTTTTTTTTTATCTCATTGTACCCCAAGACCGAAATTTCCAAATTTTGCCGTTGTCCTCTGAAGTCTGCTTTGCAGTGCAGGACACACATCGACCATGATAGTTCAAGGGTGATGCCAGAATAGCTTGGCGCCCATAGGCGCCAAGCTATTCTGGCATCACCCTTAACTATCATGGTCGATCCATATCTCGCGGTGGTGTGTCTGGGGTAGAATGAGTTAAGGCGACTAGATCGCTTAATGTGACACTGCTTATTTGCATAGTCCACGTGTACATCAATATCCTGAAATCCACTTCTTCCAAAACCCTCTACGCTACCATGAACACACTCCTAGGCATTTCTAAAGACTCTCCCCAACACACAGAGCAAAGAAGAACTCCCGTCCGCTTTTTCCACCTATTTTTCCGACAAAATCCAAACTCTGCGCAACACACTCGACACTCTGCCTTCTCCGCCTTGCCCTCCCGACACCCCCTTTTCCGGCACCCCCCTCTCGTCTTTCCGGTCCGTCTCTCAGGACGAAGTCCTCAAGACCATAAAGTCCATGCCTCTCAAAATCTGCGAACTAGACCCTCTCCCAGCTTCTCTCTACCGGGACGGCCTTCCAAAACTTCTGCCCTTCATTACCGACATCATCAACACATCTCTAGAGAAGGGCTCCGTCCCTGATATCTTCAAGTCCGCCATCGTCCGTCCTCTCCTCAAAAAACACAACCTCGACCCAAACGAACTCAAAAACTATCGCCCAGTCTCCAATCTCTCTTTCCTGTCCAAGCTTACAATACAATACAATACAATACAACTTTATTGTCTCAGTGTTCGAGTCAGGGCACGACAGAAATTTGCCTTTCGGCTCGTCATGAAACAACAATATAAGACATTAACAAACACTACAGGAGCATATCATGAAAAATTATCATTGCATCAATCTATCACAAGCAGTCTGTCACAAGATGGGAGGTAATGTTAAGTAGATCATACTTATCGCGGCGTTATAAACGAGAGTTCAAAATCGAGACAGCAATTGGAATAAAAGACTTCTTAAAAACATTCCTTTTGGCAAGTGGCATGTTGAAACGTCTGCCTGATGGTAGCATTTGAAACTGATCAGATAGTGGGTGACGAGGATCATTGACAATGCTAGCAGCTATCCTTCGGACAGCTTTATGGTACAGATCATCTACTGGGTACTGTCCTAGGCCAATGATCTTCTCAGCTGTTCTGACGATACGTGACAGTCTGCCCCTGTTTTTCATACTGAGGTTGCCATACCAAGCAGTGATGTTAAAAGTCAGTATGCTTTCGATCAGGCTTCTATAAACTGACTCTAAAACCCTGGAACTGACATCAAAACTTCTCAGTTTCCTAAGAAGGTACAGACGCTGGTTTGCTTTTTTCACAATCAGATCGGTGTTTCCAGTGAAGGACAGCCCACTATCCACGACTGTGCCAAGGTATTTAAATTCAGTGACCACCTCTACAGGTTGATTATTAATTGAGACAGGTACAAAAATGTCATCAACTTTCCTGTCATCAATGACGAGCTTCTTGAGAAGGTCGTTCTCATCCAGCTCAACCTCCACCTCGCCGACAACAACCTCCTCAGTCCCTTCCAGTCTGCCTATCGCAAACATCACAGCACTGAAACAGCCCTTCTACATATCTTAAACGACCTGCTTCTCTCCACCGACTCGGGCAACATCTCCCTTCTTACGCTACTCGACCTCTCTGCCGCCTTCGACACTATAGACCACTCTATCCTCCTCCACCGCCTTCACCACTCCTTTGGCATCACTGACTCTGCTCACTCCTGGTTTCTCTCGTACTTCTCCAACAGACAGCAGTCCGTCACCATCGACGGCGTCTCCTCCAACCCAGTCAGGCTCTCCTGCGGAGTTCCACAGGGGTCCGTCCTGGGCCCGGTCCATTTCACACTCTACACCTCTCCCCTGTCCAACATCATCCAGTCTCACCACATAAACCACCACATCTACGCTGACGACTCACAACTACTAGACGAAGACAAACTCGACAACACTCAGTCACTACTGACTCGCACGGCTGACTGCTACGAAGACGTGAAAAACTCGATGACAGCAAACAAGCTTAAACTGAATGACGAGAAAACGGAAGCCATGCTGGTAGGCACTCGCGAAAAACTTTCCCAGATCCCTCCCTCTCTCCACCTTCAACTCGGCAGCACCCCCATCTCCCTCTCTGACTCGGCCAAAAACCTCGGCGTTATCCTCGGTTCCTCTCTTTCCATGACCAGCTTCGTCTCCGCCACGGCCCAGGCATGCTACTTCCACCTCCGCCGCATCAGTCAGATCAGAAAATACCTCACTACCGAAGCTGCCACCAAACTTGCTGTCTCTCTCATCCTATCTCGCATCGACTACTGCAACTCTCTCCTTTCCGGCCTTCCTCACTCCACCACTTTCACTCTCCAGCGCGTCCAGAACAATGCTGCCCGCCTCGTCCTCAGAAAGAAAAAATCCGACCACATCACTCCCCTGCTAAAAACTCCTTCACTGGCTTCCCATCCCCCAACGCATCCAATACAAGATTCTGTCTGCTACAAATCCCTGAACAACTGCGCTTCTGCCTATCTCTCCAACTTACTTCACCCCTACACTCCTCCCCGCTCCCTCCGCTCCGCCTCCGACCCTCTCGGCCTCCACATCCCCCGCACCAAACTCAGCACTTTCGGCCCCCGCTCCTTCTCAGTATACGGTCCATCCACCTGGAACACTCTCCCACTCTCTTTCCGTCAGAAACACTCTCTCTCCTCCTTCCAGTCCGCCCTCAAAAGCTCACCTCTTTCAACAGTTCTAGTACTATACCACCACACTCCCCACCCCAAGCTGACTGTCGTAATGTATTTCACTATTTTGTGGTACGTGAGTCGTTGTCTAAAGCGTGCGCATGCGTGCGTGAGTTGTGAGTGCGCGCTTAGAGTTATACTTTTTATAAGATAAGCGCATTATAAATACCGTAATTATTATTATTACATCAAACGTTACTTGTGACCGTACACAGCGGCTTTGTACTTACGAACAGAGAAGTTCCGCCATGAATGTCAGGAATGTCAGCTAAAACAAACAAACAAACAAACAAACAAACAAACAAACAAACAAACAAACAAACAAACTGACAAATAAAACTGAATAAACAGGCCACGAAAGTCAGGTCAGTCAAGGCACATTATGTAGATTTCATAACCTTGCCATCCATCAAACCAAGAAGGCTAGCTGTCGTAGGCCTGAACTCTTTCGAGGTGCCCTGCATCAATAGCTGCGACAGTGGCATGCGACACTTCCGCAGCTATTGATGCGAGACGCCTTTGATGAGTTAAAAACTGACAATTTATTGAGGTAACAAGTATTTCATGGCCATCATCAGAGGTTATTTTGTGATAGTAATACGCCACTTTTGTGACAGTAATACGCTCGTGCTATTTACGAAACGGCCAACCAACATTTTATCACTTGCAAGTCAGTAAGAGAAATGGGGAGTAAAAGCATCTATTTGTCTAAGTGAAAATAAACGTATGTTACATATACATTTAATTCATTGAGCGCTGAAACACTACAAGACAAGGATCGATTATTGATAGTTCAAGGGCGGTGCCAAATCAGCAGTTGGGTTGGGGCGGTCCGTGGCGCAGTGATTAAGGCGCCTGCCACCAATGCCAAAGGTGCGCGGTTCGATACCGGGTTCCGGCGTTGGACTTTTCTCCTCTAAGTGTCACCGTTAATTCGGGCGGACTGTCGGGGGTTCTTTCTCCGGGTACTCGGGTTCTTCCACCCCACCCCACCCCCCCACACACACTTTGGTACCGGTCTCAGGCCACTTTACAAATTTCAAATACAAGCGATCAAAATTCTCTGTAACTTCAGTAGCTGACTGGCCCTTCGTTTGTCTTGTACTGTGTTTGTCTTAAATGGCGTAAATCCGTGTCTGTTTCGTGAGTGTGTGTGTTGGGTTTCAGGCGCGGCGCTTTGAGTCGATTTCCCCAAAAATTGAGAAAAAGCGCCTATATAATAACGGTATTATTATTATTATTAGTTGTCTTAATTGAAGTTCTTTAGTTTCGACTCCGTCTACACTTTTTCTCATTGGTCTAGCTAATCATGTTCGCCTTTTTTCCCCGGTCGCCCGTTCTCAAGGCAACGAGAGGCTACTTATCACCTGCTATCAAGGCAGCGGGTGATCTATCTATCTACCTACCTACCTACCTACCTACCTACCTACCTACCTACCTATCTATCTATCTATCTATCTATCTATATCCCGTAGTCTTGCCGACCGTTGGGGCACCACTGATGACTTGGCAACCAGCTCCCTCCAATCCTCTCTGTTCTCTGCCATTCTCAGCGTATAGCCCAGCTTCAGTCCTGTCCACTCTGAGATATTGTCCTCCCATCTTTTCCTCTGTCTTCCTCTCCTTCGTCCTCCTTGCACAGTGTCTTGCAGGATTGTTTTGGCAAGCCCTGCTGAATGCGTGACATGCCCACTTCAGTTTGCGTTTTCTCACAATGGCTAATAAGTCTTCATAGGGCCCGATGGCTTGCCTGATTCTGCTTCCCACTTCCTCGTTTGTGATGTGATCTCTGTATGAGATGCCAAGCAGCCTTCGAAAACATCTCATTTCAGTGGCTTGTATCCTCCTTTCAAGGTCTGCTGTGAGGGTCCATGACTCGCAGGCATACAAGAACACTGAGATGACTAAGGAGCGCATCAGTCTGATCTTGGAGCAGAGTGGGATGTTTCTGTCCTTCCATATGGTCTTCAATCTTGTCAGTGCTGTTGTTGTCTGCGCAATCCTGGACAGTATTTCTGGTTTTGATCCCTCATCCGTCACAATGGCTCCTAAGTATTTGAATTTCTAAACTGTTTCTAGTTTTTGGCCTCCAACTATGATTTCAGTGCCAATGCCACTGGCGTTATTGGTCATCAGTTTGGTCTTCTCTGCACTGATTTCCATCCCATATGCAATGGCTGTACTATCCAGCTTTTCCACCAGCTGAGCTAGCTCCTTTTCTGTTCATGCAAGGCCATCAATGTCGTCCACAAAGTGCAAGTTTGTGATTGTTCTGCCTCCAATACTGACAGATCCTTCATGATCTTTCAGAGCGTCCGTCATGATTCTTTCCAGGAAGATGTTGAAAAGAGTAGGTGAGAGCAAGCAGCCTTGTCTGACTCCAACTGTAGTCCTAAACCACTTTCCTATTTTGCCGTTGAAGCAGACTGCGCTAGTGGCCTTGTTGTAAAGGTTTTCTATGACTTTGATCAGGTTGGCATTGATGTTGTATAGCTTCATAGTGGACCAAAGGGCTGCATGCCACACCCTGTCAAACGCTTTCTTAAAATCCACAAAGACATGATAGAGGTCCTACTGGTGCTGAAGGTATCTCTCACATGGAATTCTCAGGTTGAAGATCTGCTCAGTTGTGATGCGCCCTGATCTGAAGCCTGCCTGTTCAACAGCTATGATTTCCTCTGCCTGTGGCTTCAGCCTGTTCAGTAGTGGGCAGTGGGCAGATGTTCACATCTGCACGGGACATAGACGACCCCGCCCTCCACGAGTCCCCTGCTGCCTTGCAGGTTAGGTTTTGGATAACCAAAGGCTAGGGTGCTGACACGGTACCTGACTGGGTGTATGAACTTCCTTGATGAAGTCACCACTCAGGGCGAAAGAGTCCCATGAGGGTCTCATCGGCCACGTGTCCACAAGTTATGTGGAGTTTCGTTTGTGGTTAACAGCCTGGAGAGGGATGGGCTCCGCCAGGTTCTTTTGCCCAAGACACACCACATCATCCTACTGAGCAGCGGGTGATAAGAAGCCTCAACTGATCACACATTTGAAAACGTACTCGCTAAGCAAAACGTTCTTTCCCAAACATGACGTTTCGCATTACAAACACTGTGACACCCCAAATTATATCTTCATTCAGTCAAACCGCCGCTAGGTTAAAAAGAAAAAGAAAATTGAAAGAAGCAGATACTGAAAGGCAGATATATAAACAATTTATGGGATTACACAACAAAAACAGCTGTATGCTGGTGTTATGTAATACCGTTGGTACCAGTTTCATTTTATTTCAAACTTCGAAGCATAGCCGCGCCTGTGTAGGCTGTACCGCGCCGACGGCCGCAGTCGGCGGCGAAAGACAACGCAGACACAAAAAGCTGATACTATGATACACAAACTGATGATGTTACGCAACAAAAAAGCTATATGCACGCGTTATGTACTACTCAGTGTACATATTTAAATAATAATAATAATAATTACGATATTTATAATGCGCTTATCTAATAATAATTATAACTCTAAGCGCGCACTCACAACTCGCACGCGCATGCGCACGCTTTGGACAATGACTCACGTACCACAAACAGTGAAAATACATTACGACAGTCAGCTTGGGGTGGGGAATGTGGTGATATAGTGCTAGAACTGTTGAAAGAGATGAGTTTTGAGGGCGGCCTGGAAGGAGGAGAGAGAGAGAGAGAGTGTTTCTGACGGAGAGAGAGTGGGAGAGTGTTCCAGGTGGATGGACCGTATACTGAGAAGCAGCGGGGGCCGAAAGTGCTGAGTTTGGTGCGGGGGATGAGGAGGCGGAGAGGGTCGGATGCGGAGCGGAGGGCGCGGGAAGGAGTGTAGGGGTGAAGTAAGTTTGAGAGATAGGCAGGAGCGCAGTTGTTCAGGGATTTGTAGCAGAGAGACAGAATCTTGTATTGGATGCGTTGGGGGATGGGAAGCCAGTGAAGGAGCTTGAGCAGGGGAGTGATGTGGTCGGATTTTTTCTTTCTGAGGACGAGGCGGCAGCATTGTTCTGGACGCGCTCGAGAGTGAGAGTGGTGGAGTGAGGAAGGCCGGAAAGGAGAGAGTTGCAGTAGTCGATGCGAGATAAGATGAGAGAGACAGCGAGTTTGGTGGCAGCTTCGGTAGTGAGGTATTTTCTGATCTGACTGATGCGGCGCAGGTGGAAATAACATGCCTGGGCCGTGGCGGAGACGAAGCTGGTCATGGAAAGAGAGGAATCGAGGATAACGCCAAGGTTCTTGACCGAGTCAGAGAGGGAGATGGGGGTGCTGTAGAGTTGAAGGTGGAGAGAGGGAGGGAGCTGGGAAAGTTTCTGGCGAGTGCCTACCAGCATGGCTTCCGTTTTCTTGTCGTTCAGTTTGAGCTTGTTTGCTGTCATCCAGTTTTTCACGTCTTCATAGCAGTCAGCCGTGCGAGTCAGTAGTGTCTGAGTGTTGTCGAGTTTGTCTTTGTCTAGTAGTTGTGAGTCGTCAGCGTAGAGGTGGTGGTGTATGTGGTGAGACCGGATCATGCTGGACAGGGGAGAGGTGTAGAGTGTGAAAAGGACCGGGCCCAGGACGGATCCCTGTGGAACGCCGCAGGAGAGCCTGACTGGGTTGGAGGAGACGCCGTCGATGGTGACGGACTGCTGTCTGTCGGAGAGGTAGGAGAAAAACCAGGAGTGAGCAGAGTCAGTGATGCCAAACAAGACTCTCAATAGTTGTGTTAAGTTAGACACTCGCAATAATTTCGACTGATACAAAAGCGGCGGCACGTTCCGCCAGGTTCCTGGTAATGGCCGGGAGATACTAATTGACTGACATTGAGAGTCGCGTCCCCTGAATGTTTCATGTACTGAAAAACTGGCTGTCATAAATCACACTGAGCAGCGGTATTTTCGTTGAACCGGCACTGGCAAATGTATTACGAGTTAGACTTGCCATTGGTTCTTGTCGCCTCGAGGGTCCGACTGATCTGGAAGTTCATTTCGAAGTTAAAAGTTGAGGGATTTAGCGGCAAAGACTGATCAAGTTCTCATACGAGTTCCTTCGGCTGCAGGAGCTCACAGGCCGTGTGAGCCTAGACGGCCTCTTGCAGCTGGAATAGGGCTCGGGAAGCTGACGTCATCACGCTAGTCTTGGCGGTCATCTTGTGAGGATACGGGACTAAGACGCTCATAGGGAAAACGCTGTCAGGACAATGTCAGGAAAGTCCTGACGTGCTATAACAACAAGTCTTGCCATCACCGTAGGAAACCGCTAACCAGAATCTGTTTTTGTTTGTTTCCAAAGAGGAAGAAACATGAAGAAAAACGCTTTGAAACACTACTTCGCTACTATCTGAGGGCTATCCTATCCTCTTAAGATGGCGGCTGACGCGCCGATGCTCCTAGGCAACGGTCGGGGGGAACTTCCCGAGCCCTATAGGCTTTACGTGACTGGCATACTAACTTTAAATGGGCACCCTAAAGGGTGCTACTGTAAACAGTTTGGTAGCAACAGTGGCAGCGTGAAACCAAAAATAATAGGAATCATAATGCTGTTTACTACGCACGTTAACATTTTTGCATCAAGATTTTCGCAAGGGTCAAGTTTGGCGCCTTTAGAGGCGCCAAACTTGACCCTTGCGAAAGTCAGTCTTGATGCAAGATCTGTCGGTTAAATTGACAATGCGACTAAAATGATGTTTTCGTGAAGTTTTCTGGCGTTGCAAAAGTCACACCAGGCTAAAGACCCCGGTGGCCTCTGTGGATCGGTGAAGCACACGCCTATTGTAGACGGACAGCGTCAGTATTGCTGAACCAGCATTCCTAACAGACACACTGGTTGTTTCGAATCGCAACCGGTAGTGAATCAGTCGAGGGAGAAACCAGTGAGCCTAACAGAGTCAAAGGCCGTTAGGGGAGGAGCCCCTGTTATGAAACGGTGCCTATTATGAAACACCTTGCTCCCGGCGAAACGGAATAACTTTTCCAAATTCCGCCTTTGCAGTAATATAGAGCTACTTCAGTGAGCCTTATTTCCGGTACAAAAATGTCAGGCGTGATGAAAAGAAAAACACGCCGAGAAAATGTTAATTCAGGCGCCAAGCTAATCTGGCACTACCCTTGAATTATCGTGATCAAGCCATCTCCTGCAACAGGTACATCGCCGTTGAGTAACACTTCCAAAATTTGGGAAATGCACCCGTGGGGCTAAATGGGTTAAACTGCCACAATTAAAAATGCCAACACTATTAACCCTTTAGCTGTCCGCAGCAGTTTTTGTTGTGAGCAGGGTTCCCACAGAGTCACAACATGGCCAAAAAAAAAGACCTTAAAAGGACCTGAAAGGGTAAAACTTTTCAGTTGAAAGGACCCTGGTATCTAGCACAATGTATCAGACCCATCTACACACAACAAAAACCAAATCAGTGTGAAGTTTCTATCTGCTGATTTATTACAGTTGCTATACTCACAGTTGCAAGTGAGAACATTTCTTCCAGACCAGAGGACCAGCTTTGAGTATTACTATTAACACTAACACTAACAGCCTATCAGACAAATGTCAGTACACAAAAATGTCAGTGTCCAGTCTCTGTTAGTTCATATTCAGTTGAAACATCCTGAGAGATAAATGCGTACTGGTTAGAAAATAAAGAGTAAGGTCATAATTATCCGAAAACAAGGCCAGGTCCAGCTGGTTGATGCAGATATGTGAAAAGCATGCGAATTTGTGCGAGTTCGGCGTTGAAAGGACCACTTTGTATTGTGATGGAAACGAAATGGAAATGAAACCTGCACTCGGAGAACACCCCCCCCCCCTGCCCCGCCCCCCTCCTTCCCCACCGCACTTCACTCCATCTCTCACAAAAATGGTCTCGGCAATGTCCCATTCGTGAAGACTGACAATCAGTCTGGCCAAGGCCGGCAGCTTAAATTGACATTCATGTCATGATCCTTCCGAGAGTCCCAAATAGCTCAGGCGGTTAAGCGTCGGAGCAGGAGAGCGAAGGGAATTGCCGGGTCGTGGGTTCGAATCCCAGTCCCGGCCCCGGTAGCTGGACTCGCAATCCAAGGGGAAAAACGTGCTTGTTCAATAGCATGTCCAAAAGTACTGGTAAATCAAAGTGGCACAGTTGGAGTGCGTCTGAGTTGATCAGTGTTCAGGTCGTACTTCATAAACAATACATTTCCCTGTCCCCCATAACCCGCCCATCAGGGCCGTCCATTATCACTTCGGTGCCGTGGACGTTAAATCCCGAACTAACCGATCCTTCCGAACTCACAGCCCCCTTGCAGTTTTCCTCACCGAAGACTGACCGTTGACAGTCTACACTGGTGAGCTGCGGAAAGTCAGTCGTCTATGGACTTTCTCAATCGTGGTGGTTATTTCGGTCGTTCCTCAGGCTCAGTTTCTACACGGTGGGCAACCATACGATGCATTCTGCGTAAACATAACGTGAGAGGAAACTCGAGCCAGCAAAAGACATAGATTTTCATGAGTCCCCGTACCATGCGGGAGCTCACGAGAGTTTTAATTATGTCTCTTGCAGCAGTGTTGAGCGTTCTACCTTTGCTTTCAGTGCAGGGGTCGCGTGGGACTCCAGTCGTGCTCGGAATATCATCGCCAGTTGCGTTCGTCTGTTTGGCTTTTTCTAGGCTTTTTTTTTGTGTGCACTGAACATAATGCATTCCACATTTCTGCTTTAGCAGTGGTGTGATGAGAGGCCCCAGTCATGCACAATGGTTTACCTACGATCTCGTGTCCAGAGCCAGCTGGGAGACGAGCTCAGAGAGTCAAGAGGGCTTAAAGGTGGTGCCTGATTAGCTTGACGCATGGATAGGTGCCAAGCTAATCATTTATTGCCTTCGAGCTAAGCGGTCGTTTAACCCCTTCGCTGCCAGTGATCAAGGATTTCGCTGACCGACATTCGCGTGAAGAACACGAATAACTGAAACGAGACCAAGATGAGTGGTCACAAAGACTCGGGAACACGGGACAGACAAGAGACACGAATCCTCATGATCCCGCGACTACGGGGGCTCATGAGGGTTTATGTCTCTTACAGCTGGGTACAGTTCGGCTTGTTAAGGGGTTAACTTCCCGCAGGTTCACTCGGTCGGCGCTTGAAGTCAGTGAAAAAGCTACAGATGGTACACAGTAGGCTTACTAGTAAATTTGCCGAAACGATCGTATCTACAGGTAGGCCTACGTGCGACTAGACTGATTAACTGAACCGCTTTCTAATTCAGTCAGGAACATAATGCATCCATTTTTTTTCTGTTCAGTACTGCGGAATCAAAACACAAGCACACGCAGACGCAGGCACGCACGAACTTACGCACGCACAAACACACAGAGCCAAAGGCCGCCGCGCACACTGACACACACACGCGCGCACACGAGGGATACTGAAATATACACTAAGCCCCACTCCCATTACAAAGCTACTTCCACGTGGCCAGGGCGTAATCCATCTCAGTTGGTAAGCTTTATGTACACTTGTTGCCCAGTAGACAACATGACAACCGAGCCAAGCTGCATCGGTATCTCTGTCATCTTCGTAGGCTTTTCCAGTCTTACTGAGTTAATCCTGGCCCGCGGCAGCAGTGCCGGACTACGAAACTTAGTGGAACAAATAAAAAAAAAAACCACGTGCTGTGGAACTTGACTCAACTGAAATATTAACTACTAAACAGAAAGCCAATAAACAAAATGGAGACATTGGTATGCAGGCTGATAAAAACAAAATTGTGACATTCATGTCACAATGACGAACAAGTACCCGTATGCGCGACCTCATTAATGCTCGTTTGTGTGGCCTCTTAGGTCATTGCCCCCTTCCATGAATGCCTCTTCTTCGCCTTTTCCACTGGCACTAATCCAGCGTCCACCCCCTTGACTCGAGTCAGTCAGAAATTAGCTCTGGAAAATCCTATAACGCAGACAGTTTTTAATGTGACAACGGGACAGCAGGTGTATGGTCATATTTACTGTCCTGTGTCTGGTGATTGTCGGGTTGTCCCCAACGAGGAGACGTTTAGTATAATAAGCTCTGTGTGTGGGTGTGCGTGTGTGTGTGTGTGTGTGTGTGTGTGTGTGTGTGTGTGTGTGTGTGTGTGTGTAATAATAATAATAATAATAATAATAATAATAAATTTATTTCAGTTTTTGCAGGCCATCAGGCCCATATGAACACAAAATACAATTTACAACCAGAAAATACAGGAAGGTGGTTGTAAAACACACTCATATAGCATTACATCAGCGCACATAAATAAACAAAAAACAAGAAAAGTTCAAAGCAAATCCCTCTAATTCCTTAATTTAAGGCAACCTGAAATATACATAGCAACTTTAAAGACCAGTTTATCATGTAGGTTTCCACACAGCAGCTGAACTTTAAGATCGGATGGGAATCTGTAGTAAAACAGTGGAATGTACTTTTTACGTAAAGGGGCATATTTTGGACACTCGAACAGAAAATGACACAAATCTTCAGCCTTATGCCAATCACATGAATTACATTCTGGATTAGTGATGGGTTTTCCAAATCTGGATACTCCGTTTAAAGGTAAACGGTTACATCTAAGTAAACATATTGCCCGCCTGAGTTCACAAGAGTTCAGCTGCCCTATGTAACTGGCTCTAAGTATTTCTGGGTGGTAATGGCAGTATTCTGTGTTTGAGGTAAGGGATGCATGCCAGTCCTGTCGGAAACAATCCATCAGCCGATCTTTGAATATCTGAATGAACAGAGGAGTGTTTCCAACTGACTGCATTTCCCATACATACCCAAACCCGTGCATACACAATAGAGTCTTTATTTGCGTAGCCCAGTTCGATCTACCCGAAGCATCATGCATATATAACATCGTGTAACACTGTCTTGGGTATCTGTTTTCTGACATGGTAAGAAGTCTGCACCAGTACTTCACCATTCGAACATAGGCATCAATATACATAGGGAATCTTCCACACTCACCCAGCGCAATATTGTTTTTTACATCTCTTCCAACACCAAGGACCATTTTACAAACCTTTATATGAACCTGCTCAATTACATCATGTCTCTGGAAACCCCAGACCTCTGACCCGTATAGCACAATGGGTTTAATCTTGACATCAAAAATGTGAAAAACAGTGTCAGCTGGCAAGTTTTGTAATTTGAAGTATAGTCTTTTGATGCCTGCAACTGCTCTCCTGGCTTTTCCAGCTAAGTTTTCTACACATCTAGCCCAGTTCAGAGTAGAGGAAAATATCACACCAAGGTAAGTATAACTGGACTCGACTTGAATCTGCTTGTCAGCATAAAACCATTTTTCACAATTTTTCACAAAACCTCCATTTTTGAAGACCACCACTTTTGTCTTGTCCATGTTCACAGTGAGACCCCATTTTTTACAGTATTTTTCTAAACAATTAATTTTCTTTTGGAGATCTGCTACAGAGTCAGAGACAATGGCTATATCATCAGCATACATAAGAAGGAAAATACCCAGTGGGTCTGCAAAAATATCAATGCCACGTGCACCGCACGACTGATATTTCTGTCTCAAATTCTGAAAGAAAGATAGAAAACAGCAGTGGGCTCAACACACAACCTTGTCGCACCCCTGACATGCAATCAAAGTAGTCGGTAACTTTGGTTCCAACCCTTACAGCAGCTTTTACATGTTTGTACATACTCTCAAGTGTCTGAAGCAACTTTCCATGAACTCCTTTACGTAGCAAGAGATACAACAGTTTTGTCCTGTGCACACTGTCGTAAGCTTTAGAAAAATCTACGTACATGGTGTAAAAACGGCCACCCTGCTTGCTAAGATACTTTTGCACTAGTGCCTGTAAGCAAAAAATGTTGTCTATAGTACTGTATCCTTTACGGAAGCCAGCTTGGGCCTCAGGAATACAATCATTCTCTTCACAAAAACGAACCAACCTGTTGTTAATGACAAAACTGTACAACTTACTGATAACGTTCAGAAGAGAAATTCCTCTGTAGTTGTCAACATTTCTAGGGTTACCCTTTTTGTGTAGTGGAAATATCACAGCCATGGTCCAGCTTTCAGGGTATTCCGCACTTTGAAACACACGATTAAACAAAGGATGCAGAAATTTCACAAGGATCTCACCTGCATGATGAAAAAGGTCAGTGGGCAAGCCATCAGGGCCTGATGCTTTCCCTTTCTTCATGTTATTAATAGCACTGCGAATTTCATCCTGCGTGATTTCCTCGTCAAATTTTGCATTATGACAACCATCACAATCATCAGATATATGGTCATTCAAAACACCCTCGGCCTGTCTGCTGAAACCTGAATCATCAACATTCTGATCCACATTTAGCAAATTACGAAAATAATCATACCACACGCGTGGTGAAATGACATCAGAACACAACTTTTTAACGCCAGTCAGAGACTTTATTTTTTGCCAAAATGTTCTTGAGTTTGCATCATTACATGCATCGTTGAGCTCATTCAAAACCCGTGCGTTGTACTCTACTTGTTTTGTTTTACACAACTTCTTAAATTCTTTCTTCATGTCAAGATACTTCCCTAAGTCGTCATGTGTGTTTGTGTGTCTGAACTGCTTCAACTGTAGGTACTTGTTTTGTTTTGCTAACTCGCAGTCCGAGTCCCACCACGGCGGCTGTGCACGGGATTCACCTATCTTCTTACCTGACCTCATTTTGTCAGCCGCCTTCTGAATGAATGCTACAAAACAGGCCGACCCTTCTTCTACACTCGAGTCAAGCGCTGACGAAAAGTGTTGAAACTGAGTCTCCTGATTATCTTCAATGTATGCCCAAAAGGATTCAGCGTAGTTTTCTTTCCAAACAAATTTAACCCCTTCCTCTAGTATTATATCATCATTTAAATCATCATCATCACATGAATAAACAGACTGAATAGAAGTAAACGTGGTTACAATGGGGAAATGGTCTGACTCGCACCTGTCTGCAACAAACATATCGGTCACTAGGTCAAACACGGATTTAGAGCAAATACAGTAGTCCACCACACTTTTGCCTCTGTTGGCCACGCACGTAATTTCTCCCTCACTGTCACCTTTCGTTCTGCCATTGACAATAAACAAACAGTACTCTTGACATAGTTCTATCATTTTCCGACCAAAACTGTTTACGCCAATATCTTTTGACCTCCGTGGACTTTGTGGTACATCCTCTAGCAGATCTGTTAATTCCTGTAGAGGCTGCACGTGTGAATTGCCATCAATAAAATCAGTATCAGACAGCCCGGCAGTGCGGGCGTTAAAATCGCCACATAATAGCCAAGGCAGCTCAGGGTGAGCACGTAACACTTGAGACATGTAGTTTTCTAACACTTCAAAACCATCAACGTTATCTTCACCATATACAACAGAACGCTCTGGAGCCACATACACAAATGCTGCCAGAACATCAGATGCAGAGTTCAAAACAGACTTACCGATCTTTAGAAACACAATATCCTCAGCTGCCTGCATTAAACGCAACACATGACAGGCTATAGATTTATGTACACACACGGCCACGCCCCCTTTTAACTTTTGTGTACGTGGTGAAAAAAACACCTGATACTCTGGAAAGGTATCCTCTATAACATTTTGCTTACACGACCAGATCTCTGAAAATGCAAAAATTTGACACTTTTCACAGAACTGCCTAAAAGAAACACTTTTCAGCTTATTTACAAGACCTTGGATATTCCATGCCATGATGCGAAACACAGAGCTACCACTTTCATCACTACCACTTTCATCAACACAGTGTGCGGGTGTGGGTTTGAGTATGGGCACTTGAGTGTGTGTGTGTGCAGGTAAGTCGTCCTTTGAAGACACATGGTGGGGGCCCTGGGGGTCTGAATGAGGGACGGGCTGTCTTCTCCTGGTTGCTGGGTCAACATGCCGGCCTGCCCCTCATTTCTGCCCCCTGCGCTCCACTGGCCTCTGGGTAGCAGCGTCGTATGCGTGGGTCTTTCCCTCAACAACGAGGGAGTCGAAGCGGAGGAAGGCCTTCTTCCCCGCCTGCTTGGCCTCCTTGAGGAAGGGTAGTAGCTTGCGGCGCACGTCCCTCACCCGAGGGGTGAAGTCCTCAGAGATGTAGACCCGGGACCTGTTCTCCTTCAGCGTTCTTCGCTCAAACAGGATCCGCTCCTTGTCTTTGTACTTGTTGAAGCACACGATGATGGGGTGGGGCGCCTTGCCCCCCTTCAGACGATGGGCACGCTCCACCTCGATCTCCTCCTCTATGCCCATCTCGTCCTTCAACATTGACTTGACAGCTTTTTCACAGTCCGCCCAAGTCTCTGAGCGCCCCTGGGGGTGGGGGATTCCGTGAAAGATCAGATTATTGCGTCTGCTCCGCCCCTCCAAATCATCCAGCTTATCCTCCAGCTGCGTAACTTTCTCCTTCAACTCTCTGTTTTCTTTCATCACCGCAGTAAAGTCACTCTGAATTTTGTCCATCTGCTCCTGCATTGTAGCTTTCATACTGTCCATCTTTTTGTCCATCACATTCAACATTTTAAACACATCAGCAATGGTCGGCTCAGACACTGCGTTTGCCTCACCCCCGGGCGACTGGTTGTCTTGGTTCCCCTGGCATGTCAAAAGAGTCTGTCGTTTCGGTGGGCCTGGGTTCGCTTCGACATCGCCACACCGGAGCAGAAAGCCGACCAAAAACACGAGAATGACTGCCACCGGTCCGCTGACACTGACAGTGCGGTAACGTAGGGCTGCCTTCCTCTGTGCTTTGCGAGCCATGAAGTTTTGAAAAGTCCAGTAAAAGGTACCGCAAATGGCACGAAAAGATACCGAACTGCTTGGCATGATGAGCTGAATCACCCTGTCTTTGTTCTAAAGTCACTCATTAAGTAATTATGTTGCAAAATGCTAAAAATGTGCGGAGCCGCTCTTCAACTGTGTGACGTCGATCGTGAGCACAACTCACCCCCTCTGTGTGTGTGTGTGTGCGCGCGTGTGTGTGGACACAGTTAATGCATTCGAGACTTATATGAAGGTACGCGGCTTTACGCACGTCTCGAGAGTCCGAAATAGCTCAGGCGGTTAAACGTCGGAGCAGGAGAGCGAAGGGAATCGCCGAGTCGTGGGTTCGAATCCCGTCCCGGCCCCGGTAGCTGGACTCACAATCGTCCAGGGGGGGAAACGGATTTGTTCAAATAGCATGTCCGTTGAAAGGTCCTGGTAAATCAAAGTGGCACAGTTGGAGTGCGCCTGAGTTGATCAGTGTTCAGGTCGTACTCCATAGGCAATAGATTTCCCTATCCCCCATAACCCGCCCGTCAGGGCCGTCCATGATCACCTCGGTGCTGTGGACGTTAAACCCGAACTAACCAACGCACGTCTCGAATGCCTTAACTCATTCGAGACGTACGTTCCGCACGCGGATACGCGGCTTTACGCACGTCTCTAAAGTGTTAAACTGGAGACGATGCACCGCCACACACGACAGAACCGGCCAGACTTACCAGCGGGATTCTCTCTGTATGTGATGATGATTATAATAATTGGACACTTGCAGAGCGCTGGAAAACGCCATGCTCGTAGCGCCAGAGTGGCTGGGGTTAAAGACAACTGAGACATGATCTTCTGCCTGGCAAAGGCAGATTTAACCCATTCAACCCTGACACACTACAGTAGGAGATGGGTCGACCATGATAATTCAAGGGTAGTGCCAGATTAGCCTGGCGCCTGTCGGCGCCAAGCTAATCTGGCACTACCCTTGAATTATCATGGTCGATCCATCTCCTGCAACAGGTGCATAGTCGTTAGATGACGCCTCCAAAATTTGGGAAATACGTGCGTCGGGCTGAATGCCGAGTTAAGGTCGTCTGGAATGATGTTGTTCCACAGAAAAGGGGCAGCGTTACTGAAAGAGCGTGCGCCAAACCGCTTTCTGATCACATTGTTCTCATGGGTATGCGGCTTCAGAATCACCGCGCGCACGGAAGGGTATAATGAATGGGATGCAACTTGAACGATCACTTCAGACTAAAACGACTGAATCCTGACTTTAATTTGCGTACCCAGCTTGTAGTACTGAGATATCATTAACCCCTTACCTGCCTGAAAAAACAAACAAACCAGAATACCACCCAACACTCATGAACCCGCCCTCGTACAATGATCATGAGGTTAGTCATTGCCATTAGGCTGAAGTACTGACCTACGCGGGACACAAAGACCATAGGGCCGAGGTCGGCTGCAGTGGGCCTACGCACGACTGTCCTCGGGCCCACTGCGTCCGACCTTCGGCCCAACAGACTTTGGCGTACCCGGCCGGCTTGGCATTCATATATCTCAACTTGAGACAACATGACTAATATGATAGAGGTGAGTAAGTCGTGCCGGTTTTTGCACTTGAAGTTAGTCAGCAAGGGACATAGAGGCTCATGCTGCGCGAACCATGTCATCAGTGAGTCTGCGCCGTATCTTGCACGGACGGAACGCGCCTGACGCAGGACTTTGCGGGCAAAACAGCAGGAGAACCATTAATGTCCTCCTGGCAAGCATAAAACAGGCCCTCGTCGGCATGAACGCTTACTTCAGCCTGACACACTGACAGCAGCCCTGTGTCGGCCTGTCCTCCTAGTAGACTGCTATCCTGATCTGTCCTCCCCCAGTTGTATACTGCTATCCCATGGAATCTCTCATTAAAAAACCCCAACCCAGCAACAGTCGACGCCGGTGTGATTCTCATCAGTGTTGAGACAAATATTCGTAGCAACCTCAGTCTAGCCCCTTCACGGTCGCATCGCATCGCCGAACAACACCCAGATACAATAGGATATTACTTCATGAGCCCCTGCATGCAGGGCTCATAAAGTTACACGCCTCTTTTTTGCCACATTTATATCTGCTGGTTGTATATTGCTTAACGTCCCGACAGCAACAAGACTTTCTCAGGACGTGCCTGCGCTGCTTGTGAAAAAACCCCAAAACTAAACAGAATATTGCATGTATGTCGCCAGCCGGTCTAATACGCTAAATAAACCCAAGACCATTTAGCAACACACATCCAATATCAAGAGCTACAAGCAGCGCAGACAGTAGGGAGAGTTTAAAAGAGTAAAATACAGGTGAATGGACCAAGGGTAGACAGAAACACATGCCCCAGAATAGAGGGGAAAACCCACCCTGTGGGGCTGACCAGGGTGACCCTGGGAACTAAAAAGTAGCTAACCCCACCCAAGTCCCCCAGTGCAGACCCGGGTGCGGGGGGGGGGGGGGGAGGGGGGACATTTATATGTGCGTCTTTCGTGCAGAATTATCGGGCTATCAGTCTGCGACGCTTTCAAAAACGTGATAGAACAGGTCAAAGACTTACTGACCGTGACTAAATCCTATTTTGCACACTAGACGGGGTGATCGGGAACTAATTGCCTGTATGTACGTCTTGTCCACAGTCGTGATTTCACATAGCCACACCACAGTGTGCAGGGTGGGTAACCGAATATACGATGCCTGCCGGCTGCATAACCTTAACAACACTAGCGGAGGTAACACTGGCGGACAACAGATAGGTGTGTCTTGTCCACTGTTATGATTTCATATGCCACACAAGTGTACACGGTGGGTAACCGAATATACGATCCCTGCCGGCTGCATACACAATATAGATGTAACATAGCGGACAAGAGACATATGAATTCTTATGAGCCCCGGACCTGCGGCTGAGGCTTATGAGCATATCTGCTTCTTGCAGGTATTGGGCGTTTTGCTAGCGCGTTTTGCCTGCGCTCTGTACAAGGCAAACACTACGAACGCAAGCTTACGGTGCATTCTACATAACAACATAAAGATAATTCGAGCCAGCAACAGACACAGATTTTCATGAGCTTCTGCACTCTGCCAGATCTCCAGACGGCATAGACACTCAAGCGCCCCCCCACACCCTCCCCCACTTGGGGGGTGGGGGGTGGGGGGGGGGGGCTGGAGTGTCTATGCCTCCCGGAGATGCTGGGAGTTTTGTCTGTGGTTATATAGTACATGCAGGTAGCCCACCGTGGTCTGTTACTAAGGCTAGCAGGAGGCACAGTCATGGGTTCTCATAAACTCTCACAAGCTGCGGGTGCTGATGTGCACCAGGCTGTATCTCTGGCACATGAATGATGCTTGCTTGAATGAGTGCACCACGGAGCTGGCTTAGACGTTAACCCCTTCCCTGCCCGTGCACGCAGATTGTGTTTTTAAAATTATCGTAAATTCAACGTCAAAGATCCCCAGCCGTCAAAGGATCATCATGACGCAAAGGGGTTTCAGCAAGAGGTATAGATCCTCATGAGCCCCCGCAAATGCGGGGGCTCATGAGGATCTATACCTCTTGCAGCCTTAGGCGGCGTCCAATTGTTTTGGGCAGTCATAAGGGGTTAAGGTCATCTGACAGCGTAGTTCTTTCTTGACAGCGAGCTGGCTACTGTACTGACAACACGACAGTTGTGAAGGAGGTTCTGGGTGTTGGTGAGAGCTTGTGAGGCGTTTTCGCCTGCCACGCGAACGTCATCAAAAAAAAAAAAAGAAATTTGGAAAAGCCATTTAAAGCGTCACTGAGCCCACTACACCCTTAGACTGACCGCCCGTTTGCCTCCTCCAGAGTCGCAGGTGTATATTGGGCAAGCAAGAGGCATATATCCTCATGAATCCCCGCATTCTGCGGGAGGGGGGGGGGGGGGCTCATGAGATATATGTCTCTTGCAGATGAATGACGTCCACTGACGAAAGGACTGATCTGTGCAGTGTGTACAGTGAACAAGAAGCGTCCAGATTGTGTACAAAGCTGTGTAGACTGAAGACCGCCCAAGGCTGAGGTGGGGGTGGATAGGGGAGGGTGGTGTGAGGGGAGCACCGTAGCCTCGCCGGAAATTCTCCATGTTTTTGTAGCACAATAAAAAAAAAATAAAAATAGAAGAATTTGAGGTAAAGAAGAGAATATGCCATGAAAGCTCATAGATAGACTTTAACCCACATCATACTGAGGCTAAAAGCTTCAAATTTGAGCACGGCCATATCAGTGCAAGCTACATTAGTGTACTTACAGATAAGGATATAGACCAATGGCTTTAGTTCAAGGGTGGTGCCAAAATAACTATTCTGGCACTACTCATGAACTATCTTAGTCAAACTTATTTCACATACTGGTGTATTCCGAATGATAAGGTAGGATACGGCGTAACCTGAAAATTGCAAACACAACACATGTACTAGAAGCCTCCTCCAGAATTTACTGGTAGCACCACTAGTACAGCGCGGATTGCATCCCTAAAGCTTTATGTGGTGTTGCAGTGGAAGAAGACAGACTAATTTTGAAAAGGCAACACCTAGGCAATTCAGTTTGTGGTGCAATTATTCTTTACTTTTAAACAAAGGCGTCACCTGAAGCCAAAAATGCACTCAGATTAGCTCCAAGGGACGTAATTTTTCATTTCAATTCTGAGAATGCTCTTGCTGTGCTAACGCCATAGAATTCCAGGCTGGTAAGCTTGCATTGTGTCATCAGGACATCAGCTGCCCTTTTTGTGACTGCATCGCTCACTAGATCTAGAAAGAGAAGGTAGTAGGAGAGAAGAAATGACAGACCTATCTTTTTGAGCTTTCCACTGAACACCTATTGCATGAAGCAATAGGGACTACCCCCAGGTGCCCCGCAATCCGCTGGAGAATATCCTGACCTCCCCCCGAGAGAGTAGTACATGAATATTCCCAAACAGACCTTGGACCTGCTGGGTAGATTTTTGTTTTTGCCGCCTACGACAATGCAAGCTTACCAGCCTGGAATTCCATGGCATTAGCACAGCAAGAGAATTCTCAGAATTTAAATGAAAAAGTACGTCCCTTGGAGCTAATCTGATTTCGTGCATTTTTGGCTTTGGGCGACGCCTTTGTTTAAAAGTAAAGAATAATTACAACACAAAATTGCCTAGTTGTTGCCTTTCAAAACTAGTCTGTCTTCTTCCACTGCAACACCACATAAAGCTTTGTTACGTGTTTAGTCGTAGTCGTAGTATGATATCACACCAGACGCACGCACGTAATGTTCTTTTTAAAGAAACTTCATTCAGCTGCAACCCGTCACACGTGGCTTTAGGATGTAGACTACACTGGAGTAACAGTTCCAACAATGCGATCTCCACACAATGCATTCCCAAATGCACCACCACTGATACAATGTCTCATATGCAAAATGTCATCACTGGCCACACAATGCGTTTCTCATACAACGTACACCACCGATACGCTGCGTTTCTCACAATGTACACCCTATACGGGTCACGTACCTACGATAAACTGTGTGTCCCTACAACTGACAATGTACATATGTGCTTCCCAGCAAAATCTTTTATAGTATAAAAACTTTCCAGAATAATCCAATTAATTCACACAACGCAACCAATCAGAACGGAACACGTAACAGAAACTCATAAATATTAAATAAAAAGAACTTTCTAGAATGAACTACAATAGTCTACAAAAATTCAACTGCTAATTTCAGCCTCTATGTTGGGAAATCCCGACGCGTTATGACGTCTCACAAACGTATGGTAGGCAGTTCACGACCTAGTCGGAATTTTCAAGAAATTTCACGATCTTTTAAAAACCATACTGACCGGCTGCTAAATTCATGTGTACAGAAAACAACTATGACTATGAATATTAGAGTGGCTTTACTACTGTGTTGCAAAATGTTGCCTACACTTTGACGTCACACATGCGAGGTCAATAGACAGCGCGATTTTGCTCGAACGTTCTGGTTTATTCTCAGCGAATCTACGCATCACAAAAATCGACCGCTCTTCTCTGTGCGACTTTGCTAGAAACTTACGGACTAAACTTAGCGTATCATAACAAAGCCAATTCCGCTCTACGCGCGAGCGATAAAGAATCTTACTGGAAAGGTACGTGATTCGTAATCGTGATAGCTCAAATAAATATCGGGTCGTTTCCTACGATCAATACATGCATGCTCTCACGGAACAGCACAAGCACAATCGTAACAAGCTTTTTGGATGCAATCCGCGCTGTACTAATAGTGCAACCAGTAAATTCAGGAGGCGGCTCTTAGTACATGCGTTGTGTTTGCAATTTTCAGGTTACGCGTATCCTATCTGAAGAGCCCCTCCCCCCCCCCCACCCCTTGAGGAGAAACTGGTCGTAGGCGGCAAAAATCTACCCAGCAGGTCCAAGGTCTGTTTGGGAATCTTCATGTACTACTCCTCTCTCGGGGGGAGGTCAGGATATTCTCCAGCGGATTGCGGGGCGCCTGGGGGTAGTCTTTATTGCTTCATGCAGTAGGTGTTCAGTGGAAGGCTCAAAAACATAGGGCTGTCATTCCTTCTCTCCCACTACCTTCTCTTTCTAGATCTAGTGAGCGATGCAGTCACAAAAAGGGCAGCTGATGTCCTGATGACGCAATGCAAGCTTACCAGCCTGGAATTCTATGGCATTAGCACAGCAAGAGCATTAACACCTAGCAAAAAAAAAGAGCCGCCCATCAGGCCCACCTAGCCCAGCCTTCCTGCCCTGTGAAGAAGTCTGCCTTCCGCCTCGTCTGCAGCAGTCTCCAGCGCAAGCTCAGAGATCTCCAGAATGAGTGGTGGACCAGACTTGCACAGAGGACCCAGCTTTGCGCTGCCAATGGTGACTACAGGGGCTTCTACGAAGCACTGAAAGCAGTGTATGGCCCCAGGCACCTGGTACAAAGTCCCCTGCGAAGCGCAAATGGCCAGGCACTCCTCACAGATAATCTTGAACCGCTGGTCGGAGTACTTTCAGAGCCTCTTCAGCGCTGAGCGCACTGTTCAAGAAGCAGTCGTCCTACAAATCCCACAACTCCCAGTAAAGGTTGAATTGGACGAACCGCCCACCGCTGAAGAGACCCTCACAGCCATCCACCAGCTCAAGAGTGGCAAAGCAGCAGGCATTGATGGAATACCGCCAGAGATCTGGAAACGTGGAGGCACAGCACTGCACAACAAGCTCCATGACCTCTTTCTCTGCTGCTGGGAGGAAGGAACACTACCAAAGGATCTCCGTGATGCTGTCGTTATCACCCTGTACAAGAACAAAAGCGAGAAGTCTGACTGTTCCAACTATCGGGGAATTACCCTGCTGTCCATTGCTGGGAAAATTCTTGCAAGGCTGCTCCTGAATCGGCTGGTACCTGCCATCGCTGAAGACCACCTCCCAGAGGGCCAGTGTGGCTTCAGAGCAAACAGGAGCACCACCGATATGGTCTTTGTGCTGAGACAGCTTCGGGAGAAGTGCCGCGAGCAGAACAAAGGGCTGTACGTAACGTTTGTCGACCTAACAAAAGCGTTCGACACTGTGAGCAGGCAAGGCATGTGGCAGATCCTGGAGCGACTTGGCTGTCCCCCAAAGTTCTTCAGCATGATTGTCCAGCTACACGAGGACCAGCAAGGCCAGGTCAGACTCAATGTGATGAAGCTCTATGCTCGTGCATAGTGCTCATACATTAGGGTTAGTACGGTACGGTTTTTGTTAACGGTTTGTTTTGTGCCGATAGGCCTGCTGTCCACGTGGAATCTGTAAGACATGGTTAGCACGGAGTTTTGGTGAGTTCTGTTTAGTGAGTTCTAGGCAAAAGCTGTGTCTGTCAGAGCAGTAATATATTAGTACGGGGCTTATCGTCAGTTTGGACGGATGTGTTTGAGATACCTAGCCCGTATTCCAAGACTCTGAAGCCTAGATTTCAGGTATGTTTCTATATATGTAGTATTGATAGTTGCTTAGTTAAAGACAGTATGCGTTGCTAAGAGTAATTTGTTTGTATAGTGTTGACCGGTTTGGTTTAGTTATGTTGGTTTAGAATTCAGTGAAGCAACCGGTGTTTTTGGAATACAGTTATTTACCGAGATGGATGACTAAAGGAATGTAAGGTGTGTATGCTTAAGTCGCTATGAAGATAGTACGTGGTTGGTTAAGCATAGTCTTTTCCAGTGTATAGAGTAGTGTATAGCAAGAGTGTTAGGCTATAGTCTGTTTCAAGATAGTGACAGAGATATGGGGGGTGTTACGGAAGTAGACAGTTTATGAAGCACGTGTGTGCGTATGAATGAACGTGTGAGTTATTTGTATCAGCCAGGTTACATGACGTTTCTCATTGATCCAATATGTTGTGTGTTTAGCAAGTGTTACGTTGGGACTTTTGTTGTCGTATTCAGAGTGCTTGTAAAGAGTGGAACGACGGACGCCGAGACGTCAGTCACAGGTGGGACCTAACGTGAGGTCATCCCTCCAGCTCTTCGCTCAGAGTGAGTCTGATCGGGACCAAGATACCCGGATCACAGCGAGAACTGCGCTACGGTGCGGGTACAAGGACGTCCGTGTTACAGACAGGACGACAGGAAAGAGCATACAACGGACTTGCACGCGTAGACGTGAGAAGGACCAACGTAACCAGGCAATAACATCAAACAGGTTGGAGACTGAGAACTAACACCTAGCCTGGCGAGATATTGTGAATTGTGTGTGTGTGATGTTCGGATGTTAGTAGAGAAGTGTATATAGTTTGATAATCTTTTTGAACCTTTTAGTGTATAAAAGTTACTTTAGAAAGGGAGCCCGTGTGTTGAGTTTTACCGCATGAATGCGCCCGTCTGAGTCAGTGGCGGTGTATGCGTCTGTTGTGCGAGAGTCTGTGCGTACGGCTGTGGGCAAGTCTGCGTGCGTTACACTCAACAATGACCTCTCAGAACCATTCCCTATTCTCAACGGCGTAAAGCAGGGCTGCGTGCTGGCACCGACCCTCTTCACCATCTTTTTTAGCATGATGTTGAAGCAGGCCACAGTGGACCTCGATGATGACGATGCAGTGTACATCAGGTATCGTCTCGATGGCAGCCTGTTCAACCTCAGACGACTGCAGGCCCACACGAAAACTCTAGACCAACTGATTCGTGAGCTGCGTTTTGCTGATGACGCTGCCCTCGTTGCACACACAGAGAGAGCCCTGCAGCGCATCACGTCCTGCTTCGCAGACGCTGCCCAGCTCTTTGGACTCGAGGTCAGTCTGAAAAAGACAGAGGTCCTCAATCAGCCGGCACCCAAGACAGTGTATCGCCCTCCTCACATCACCATTGGCGAGTCTGAACTAAAGTCAGTGCACCAGTTTACTTACCTTGGCTGCATTATCACGTCGGACGCCAAGCTGGACAAGGAGCTTGACAGCAGGCTGGCAAAAGCAAACAGCGCTTTTGGGCGACTTTTCAAGCGGGTGTGGCACAATCAACAGCTGAAAACAGGCACCAAGATCAGCGTGTACAGAGCTGTGGTCCTCACCACCCTGCTGTATGGTTCCGAGTCCTGGGCCCTCTACCGCAGCCAACTACGACTCCTCGAACGCTTCCACCAGCGCTGCCTGCGCACCATCCTGGGCATTCACTGGAGTGACTATGTCACCAACGTCGAGGTCCTTGAACAGGCTGAAACTGTGAGCATCGAGGCTTTGCTGCTGCGGACACAGCTCCGCTGGGCGGGGCATGTCTCCAGGATGGAGGATCATCGCCTACCAAAGATCACCCTGTTTGACGAGCTTGCTACTGGACACCGTGACAGAGGGGCACCAAAGAAGAGATACAAAGACTGTCTCAAAAAGTCACTTAGTGCCTGCCAAATCGACCACCACCAGTGGTCTTCGCTTGCTGTGGACCGTGACACCTGGCGCTCCACCATTTACAAGGCAGCTGTCTCCTTTGAGGACTCTCGCAGAGCTAGCCTTAAGGACAAGCGGCTCAGGAGAAAAAACAGAGATGCCGCAACTCAGAATTCTGACCATACCTCCCCCTGCAGCCACTGCGGTCGAACCTGCCTGTCCCGGATTGGCCTCCGCAGCCACGAACAAGCCTGCAGACGTCGTGGGCAACTCCTATAAAATCTTCGTTCGCGAAGTCAAGCCAAGATATATATATATATATATTCTGTTATATTCTATTATTATGTATTGTCACATCCAAATAATTAACCGGAACTACGTTTCCTGCCCCAAAATGTACACTGACCTGCAAAATCAATATATGGCGAGCGAGTCAACGCCCTTCGTGAAGACACAAACATTGGCACACGCAAACAAAACGGAATCTCACTTTGTTACGTCGTAATCAAAACAAAGGACTTATCCCTAATCCTTACGTGACCCAAACCCCGGCCACTTACTATAAACAGTTCACAGAGCTAATTATTTACAAGGCTGTTTACCATAACATAGATCATCATAAACCATCCTGTCAAACAAAATCAACTCACATTCTCTCGAGGTGATGTGTCTCCTCCTGACACGCGGATGATGCAAGGCATACAATTCGTCATGTCTAGCACGGTGAAGCCTAACAAATAGATCGCTAATGCCTTACAAATCCCGGCAGAAATCATCACGCCAAGCGGCCACATTTCAAATCAATTTACAAACAAAATATGGCGTGGTCTGCACATCCCGCAACAGCCTCTACCTAAGGCATAGATGGCGTCGGTCTCAGGAAGAGGTATAGATTATCATGAGTGCCTGCGGCTGCAGGGACTCATGACAATCTATGCCTCGTCCGGATGCTTATAGGTATGAGAATCTATTACTCTTGGCACTTCAGTTGGCACGCTCAGTTGGATTAGGGACTGGCTTATAGGTATGAGAATCTATTACTCTTGGCACTTCAGTTGGCACGCTCAGTTGGATTAGGGACTGGCTTATAGGTATGAGAATCTATTACTCTTGGCACTTCAGTTGGCACGCTCAGTTGGATTAGGGACTGGCTTATAGGTATGAGAATCTATTACTCTTGGCACTTCAGTTGGCACGCTCAGTTGGATTAGGGACTGGCTTATAGGTATGAGAATCTATTACTCTTGGCACTTCAGTTGGCACGCTCAGTTGGATTAGGGACTGGCTTATAGGTATGAGAATCTATTACTCTTGGCACTTCAGTTGGCACGCTCAGTTGGATTAGGGACTGGCTTTATCCCGTTTAACCCCACGGCGGCATTATCACAATTTTGGAGATGTCATCTAACGACAATGTACAAGTTGCAGGTCATCAAGATCCTCTCATGAAACCAGTGATACGAGAAGTGTTTTGTACAGAGATGTCAGTGACACCATAAGCGCTTGGATCAGGCCGGTAAGCTTGACAGATCTTGATGTCTGTCTCTACAAGCAATAGACGTATATTCTCAGAGGTTCCTGTAGCTGCAGGGGACCATAATAATATATGTCTCTTGCAGGTGAAAAAAGTTAACTTACGCGAATCAAAGGCAAAGCGTGAGTACGGTTTGAAAACCGACAAAACTAGCCTGGAGGAATACAACAATAACCGATGCCTATTCTAAAAGTGAAGCCTACTAAATAACACGTCCAGCTTCCTTGTATGAAGACACTTATTGACAGGCCAGAACCATCATAAACAGTTCAGTAGAAAATCTTTCAAGGTTGATATGTTATTCAGCAGGTTTAACTCATTCAGCCCCGAACACCACGGCAAGACATGAATCAAGCATGATAGTTCAAGGGTGGTGCCAGAATAGCTTGGCGCCCAGAGGCGCCAAGCTATTCTGGCACAGCCGTTGAACTATTACACTCCATCTGTCTCCAGAAGTGTAATACAGTTTTCAGAGGGCAACTTCAAAATTTGGGGATTTCTGTTCTGGGGCAGACTGTGTTAACATTAAAAATAGACGTTAGTTGTTATTTGTTCTGATTGGCTGGTTTTGTTTGACACATCCGGCCGCGTACTCGTTTTTGCGAGACAGTACATTTTGGCCAAGGAGAAGAAAGCAAGCCATCGCGGACAAATCAGATTAATAATAATAATAATTACGATGTTTGTAATGCGCTTATCTTATAATAATTATAACTCTAAGCGCGCGCTCACAACTCGCGCACGCATGCGCACGCTTTAGACAATGACTCACGTACCACAAATAGTGAAATACATTACGACGGTCAGCTTGCGGTGGGGAGTGTGGTGATATTGTGCTAAAACTGTTGAAAGAGGTGAGTTTTGAGGGCGGACTGGAAGGAGGAGAGAGAGTGTTTCTGACGGAGAGAGAGTGGGAGAGTGTTCCTGGTGGATGGACCGTAGACGGAGAAGGAGCGGGGGCCGAAAGTGTTGAGTTTGGTGCGAGGGATGTGGAGGCGGAGAGGGTCGGAGGCAGAGCGGAGGGAGCGGGAAGGTGTGTAGGGGTGAAGTAAGTTGGAGAGATAGGCAGGAGCGCAGTTGTTCAGGGATTTGTAGCAGAGAGACAGAAATTTGTATTGGATGCGTTGGGGGATGGGGAGCCAGTGAAGGAGTTTGAGCAGGGGTGTGATGTGGTCGGATTTTTTCTTTCTGAGGTTACTGAAAAGAAGACATTCTTCACATAACAATCAGGACAATAAACTCGGAATATATATACTATTATTACAATGATATCTTTAGATTTCTCTCAGAAAATACACTTGGTAGGCCTACTTACCGACACATAAGCACACGAATCGGTCAAAGACGAAGGGTGGCGGACAGTGGATCTCGGAGCTCAGTCCGTGTAGGAGCACGTCAGGTGTGAAGCCGTGCAGCTTTGGTGTGTAGCACAGGCCTGCAGCATAAAAGTATCATTGAATACAGAACGAGTAATAGGGTCATGATCATTGCAATGGCATAAATGCATAAGACAAGGAAAATCAAGACAACACTGGTTGTCACCGGCTCTCGATTTATTACCGCTGATAAGCGGTAGCGAATCGAAGGAGACAACCAGTGTGAGAGAAGAGAAGACTCCTGCCAATCAAGCTAAACCCTTTAACTTATTCAGCCCTGACGCGCTGCAGCAGGACTGATGGGTCGACCATGATAATTCAAGGGTTAGTGCCAGATTAGCTTGGCGGCTGTCGGCGCCAAGCTAATCTGGCACTGCCCTTGAATTATCATGATCGAACCATCTCCTGCAACTGGTGCATAGTCATTAGATGACGGCTCCAAAATTTGGAAAATACGGCCGTCGGCCTGAATGACTGAGTTAAAAGGGCAAGTGGCGTCCCAGTACACAAAGGATCCTTGGGCCGAACTTCGGCCTGCGTTGGTTGGACTGCATGGCGGGTTTATGTTAAAAAAAAATTCACCGATACATAGGTTATCACTGTTTAGGCTAAAAACCTTTATACCCTTATTTCAACAATCAGTCTGTGAAAGCACAACGACCGACGTTTTCTACGTCACGAAGTAAATCTCCTACGTACAAAAGGAAAAAAAGTCCAGAAAAGTCATTCATTTACGACATTAACCCTTATCATTCGGAATACACCAGTGTGTGAAATAAGTTTGACTAAAATCGTTCAAGGGTAGTGACAGAATAGCTTGGTGCCTCTAGGCGCCAAGCTATTCTGGCACTACCCTTGAACTAAAGCCATTGGTCTATATACTATAATGTAGCTTGCGTATAGCAGTGTACAAATAAATAGCCTCAGTATGCTATGGGTTAAAACTACGTGTGTAACTGAGTTAACATATTCTACCTCAGGACCGAAATCCCCGAAAGTTGCCCTATGAAGGAGTGTATTACAATTCTAAAGACAGATCGAGCATGACAGTTCAAGGGTTGTGCCAGAACAGCTTGGCGCCTATGGGCGCCAAGCTATTCTGGCACCAACCTTGAACTGTCATACTCGACCCATGTCTTGTTGTAGTGTCGGGGCTGAATGTGTTAAAGCTAGCACTTTTGTCCACCATTATTGTAAGACATATTAGGAACATTTATACAGAAGACATTGCGAACTATTAACCCTTTACTGCTCGGAGCACGTCCCTTTAATTTCGTTTCAACTTTGGCCCGAGAACCCACGTCAAATTTAAAGTTAGATTTCCCAACAGTGGCGGATCCACGGGGAGGGGGGGGGGGGCCCTCAGCCCTGACCAAAAATAAATAAATATATATATTAATGGCTATATGTGGAAGTTGTGTTTTACTATTCGATGGTTCTTCTTTTCCTGTACGGTGTATTTCACAATCTCACATGACCTAGTGTGTTCAGGGCTCACTTTGGCACTGCTGACCTGCACCTGTCACAGTACTTCACTCAGACATAGAGTGTAATGTGTCCCTGCACTAATAGGGGCTCATGTATTGCTGTGCGATACAATCCTCATTGCATCCTCAGACTGAGGCAGCCATCTGGCAATAAGCCGCTGACTGCTGGTCAACCCCAGCGGTGGGAAAGCGTCCGATCTTTGTTGATCTGGGGCCCAACTCAATCCTTCAGCAAGCCATAGAGTTTCATGTGCCCCTTCAGTTACAAGGGCTCATGAGAAGCATTATCTCTTTCTGTGCGAAACCATTCTCATTGCATCCTCTTTCGTGGCAGTCATCTAGGTTTAACTGTGATCAGAAAGCGAGAAATCAACTGCGCTGTTAGTGTCTCACCCCGGGGTGAGCAGCCGACTGCCCCGGGTATCACAGGTGATTGCTAATCACCCTAATCCCGTCACACATCACTATCTGGCACAGTGGGTCTCCAGTCTCACTCAGATTACGTAGCTTTGTCTTTGAGGTAGTATCCGTGGACATGCACCAGTGCCCATCAGGGTGCTATGTAGTCATTGATGCGTGTCAGCGAAGGAGAGGTGAGAAATGTCTTGATTTTGATCACTAACTCTTTAAGTAATTGTCAGCCAGTATAAGAAGTATACTATACATCATGGGTGATCATGACTATTTCTGTGATCTGATTCTGTGTTCCTCATATGGAGGAGGTTTGTAGGTGTATAGTGTAGTATCACAATTTTCACAAATGGCTGTGTAAGTTGTTCCTCAGACGGAGGAGTAATTGGTAGTGTGGTGTTGTTGTCAAACACAAGGTGATTGCTCCTGCAATCACCTTGTGTTTGACAACACAGGTAGAACATGTTTCTCAATAAGAAAATTAACACCACATAATCAGAAGTGCCCGATTAATCTTGTTTTGTTAAGGAGGTGGGGTGGAGGCGAGGAGAAGGACAAGCGCGTGTAGATATGATCAGCCTTCTTTTTATAAAGCGGTGCTGTGTCATCCCGAGAAAAAGAAGAAAAATTTCAACAAATAAAAATCGTCAGGTATTTCTGAGAAAACCCCAAGAAAAAAAGAAAGAAAAAAGAAACACGCGTAGAGAGAACGGTTACAACACGATAGTACAATTTTAAAGAAAATCTCCAAAAGAAAAGCACCAAGAAATAATAATTTCAACACAACTTATTTGTAATTGTTCTTTTTAAGCGTGTATCTTTCTTTGTTATGATTTTATGCTCGCCTGATAGTCACTGTTTTGGCTGGATTTTTTTTTTGTATGACACAGTGTGGAAAACGAGAGGGGAGGGGGGACTGTTGAACACCCCCCCCCCTTCGAGACACCCTCTGGATCTGCCCCTGCCCAGGATCAAGCATCTCAACACAGTCAGAAAACTGTCTGCAACAGTGTCCTTTGTGTACTATCTTAGAGCTTTATGATGCAAGTACAATGCCAAATGTCGAAATTCGTCGTTTGTATGGTGTATTGTTTTTGTATCCGAGTCATTCGCGGATTTATCGTCTGCATCGGCCTCGTTTTGAATTAATATGCATATTTATGAGCCGCCTACGTCACAAGGCAGGACCCGGCCGACATTCAGTGTATCGCAATACTGCAGGTCACGAGGTCATCGGTGTGGTGTACACAAGTGTCAGTGTACACGTGTACTGATATTCTCCGGCATCCCTTTGACGTAATTTTCCACGAGAAAGTAGAATAAACCTTCCATACTCGCTATGCTGTCAAAATTACAATGAGGGTTCCGCTCGACTTGCTAGTATTTACTAGTACTGAACGATCGTGTGTACAGTAGTGCACCGAGGGAGTGACCTTGGATTCTTTACCCCTCGGAAACACGCACCTTCTTCCATCCGGCCGATTGAAACAGAACATTGTTATTTATACCCACTTTCTACACTGCAGTCAATTTCACATCTCACACATCGAAGTCTACGTAAATGAAAGCATCATTGGAAACGACAAATGCACCATCGCAGCAGAAACACTACCTCTCTGAATCGAGTGAATGACTGAGAGCCCGCACAGACAAAAACATGTTACGACCAGCGATGTGCAATTTTGACACACACCGTTGTTTTCAGATCATCTGCAGCATAAAACTATGTGATAACTAGCTCGTAACTATATGCTGAAACAGGTTTAAAATCTTGCGAAATCAGTAAGAGATAAATTATACTGAAGATCATGAATTCTGAAAATCACTATAGCGCTCGCGGACCTATAGGAAGATCGACAAAGACCGTAGATTACTTACTCAGATTCAGCAGGAAAGCGACAAATTCCGGGAGGGCGGTCAAGCCAAGCTCTTGCTTTACGCGTTGCCACTACATGGGGCGGTCCGTGGCGCGCCTGCCACCAATGCAAGAGGTGTGAGGTTCGATACCCGGTCCCGGCGTCTAACTTTTCTCCTCTAGTAAATGTCACCATTAATTCGGGCGGACCGTCGGGGGTTCTTTCTCCGGGTACTCCGGCTGATTACTCCCCCACGAATTTCAGTCCATTTAATCAAATTTCAAAAATATAAAAAAAGATTTAAAATTTCAGTAGCTCGCTTCAGGTTGCAAATAGCACCACGTGAATGTTCTGTGTTTATGTACAGTGTGTGAGGGAATGCGCGTGACTCACGTGAGAGTGCTTGTTGGGTTCAGTTCGCGGCTAAAAGTCCTGCGCATTGAGTTATATTATAAATAAGAAATGTGCCATATAAATACTATGTATTATTTATTATTCTTATTATTATGTCCATATTCCCTTGTCCTATGTCAATTCTACTAGGGGGTATCTTGTCTCTCTTCCTCTTCTCTTCAATTACTAGTCTGTCATTGTCGGCGCGAGTCGATCGATACTTTTTTTTATCTTCGCTGGGTCATCCGCCATCTTGTCTCTGACTGGTTATAATAATGCAGATGACCTAAGGTCGTATAGAATAGTTATGACCTCAGCTACCATCGCCTATCAGAAGCAATCTTTTTACGTATCCGTCAGAAGATTCCGATGGGCCTCTTTTCGCGGCTGTGAACGGACGAAAGAAAGCATTTGGTGGGACAATAGTGTGGTCACTGTCTAAGTGGGTATGTATACTGAAGCCCAGTAAACGTTTTTTTGCAAACTGAAGCCTTAAAAATGATCGGGCGTGCCCCTTTAAGACTTAAATCAGTACATTCATGTGCTCAGTTATGTTTTCTGATATTTCAGTTGATTGGAAGTTAAGTCTTTTTGCACGCTCGCGCGCGCGCGCGCGCACACACACACACACACACACACATACATACACACACACACTGACACACACCTACACGCACACACACACACACACATTAAAATTTCGAAGACTGGCGAAAAACCAAAATTGCTTCTTATTAATTCCTTGTGCAAACCAAAATCTCAATCATCGAGGGCACAAGCCACAAAAAGAAAGAATAGCCGGATAGCGTTTTTAAAAAGCAAAGCCCTATTAGTCACTACATAATAATTCCTGTTTAGCCGATTTCCTTTCTTCCTCTATAATTTAAACATAACAGAGACCTTATGTCCAAAATGATAAAAGGCACTCATATTTGTAATTTGAAATTTATGCAGACAAGTGCATGTAAGCCTATAAGCTTCTGTGTTTGACCTGTTTGTTTCATCTTTAGCTCCACTTACCGTTTGAGGCAGTACTCCCCAGATAGACCAACTCGGGGAGTACGCCACAAGTACACTTCTATTCAGAAAATATGCGTAAGTACTCCTCAGGTACACGGGGAGTACGCCACAAGTGCATTTTTTATTCCAATGAGATGCGTAGCATCTCATTTGAATAAAAGTATAGGCCTACTTGTGACGGACTCCCCGAGTGGGACTATGTGTGGAGTCCCTTTCGGATAAGCTTTGTTGAATCCCTTGTTAATTCAAAACTCATATTTTCTGAAGTGTCAGACGCGTGGGTAGTAATTACAATGGAAAGCTTATTCGTCACTCTTGAAGTCTTGCACTTACGGGGCACAGCAATCACCAGGTAACTGCAGACGGCTAAGGCCCTCGACCATAAGCACCCGATGTAGGATGCCAGCCTCGCAGGTGAAAGCGCGTGCTCATGGTGTTTTTATTTTTGTTTTTGTTGTTCTCCCCTCCCCCCACTCCCCCGCCCCCCCCTTCCCCAAGCTAATCTGGCACTACCCTTGACTAATCATGGTCAATCAATCTCCTGCTGTAGGGTCCTGGGGCTGAAAGGGTAAGACTGCCTAAGTTATTTGGCGGTTGTGTTTACAGTGAATTCAAAAACGGGATTTATGTCTACTGGCAATAAAAGGTGTTATGAAAAGAATCTTTTTTTTATATACAACGGAGGGGACTGGGCCAGGCAAATTCTCTGTAATCTGTCGTTCATGAGCCGACACACTGTGCAGTTGTCTTTGAAAATCTAAAATATTGCGGCGGTGTTTTATGGAGCATGCCGTGCGTTTCCTTTACCTGCCCTGCCAACGTACGTACATTTTGTTTCTGAAATCCGTGTTCACTCAACGACCAAAACCCACAACTGTCCAAAGAAGACGGACACAAAATGGTCTCAGCAAGAGGAATAGATCCTCATGAGCCCCCGCAGCAGCGGGGGCTCATGATGATCTATGCCTCTTGTAGTTAGACCGCGTTCACTTGTTCTCGGCAATGAAGGGGTTATGACGCATGCATGGAACAAACGAATGACGGAGAAAACCGCTTCCTCGCGTGCACGGAATTATTCATGAACAATTAAAAGGCAAACATGCATATTCAAATGTCCCGACAGACAATATGACAGTTCCAGACAGCATGAAGAATCCGTCTGTATTAAAAGAGGGACACACCCTCTGTGTCTCTCACTCTCGAGGGTAAGCTCATTGAGCAAAAGGTCCTAGAGCCGACGTCGGCGGCAGATGACCCGCGGGTGATGTCGGCCCGAGGACGGCATTTGCTTACTGAGCGTTTGCAGAAATAACCACTTTGAGAACCACGTTCACCACATTTAATTAGTTGTATAACTCGCTCCCTACGTCATGTGCCCTTTGTAAAATGTTGTTTTGTTCTGGCTGTCAAACCATTCGTTAAATGCGTGCTTGCCTGCAATGCTTTTTTTGGTTTGTTTGTTTTGTTGTTTGTTTTGTTGTTTGTTTTGTTTTGTTGTTTGTTTGTTGACTTTACGTCTGAAGTCGCATGGAGCAAAATCACAGACAAGCACATTAGCCGTAAGGTTCACAATCACAGACCAGAATACAAATATTTTGTTGTATTGCCGCTGTGGCTGGTAGCCGCATTGACAAGCGCAATTTGCGTGACATGAATCTAGCAGGATGATGTGACCGCAGGAATCCGTTTGATGGTTGAAACATTTAAATTAACTCATTCAGGCCGACGGCCGTATTTCCCAAATTTTGGAGGCGTCATCTAATGACTATGCACCAGTTGCAGGAGATGGATCGACCATGATAATTCAAGGGCAGTGCCAGATTAGCTTGGCGCCTTCGACCTATCTCCTGCTGTAGTGCGTCAGGGCTGAATGTCACTCAGTGTGGAGAAAAATTGGACGCCAGCCAAATGCAAGAGGTATAGATCCTCATGAGCCCCCGCATTTGCGGGGGCTCATGAGGATCTATGCCTCTTGCTGAAACCAAGTTTCTTTGACGGCTGACGCTTTATTTGGCTTGGAAACAAAGATTTCAGAAACACAGTCTGTGTTAATTAACCCATATCATTCTGCGGCTAAAAGCTTCAAATTTGTATACTGCCATTTGCAAGCTACATTATAGTACTTACAGATAAGGATATAGACCAATGGCTTTAGTTCAAGGGTGGTGCCACAAAGGCGCCAAGCTTTTCTGGCAATACCCTTGAACTATTTTAGTCAAACTTATTTCACACACTGGTGTATTCCGAATGATAAGGGCTAGAAGTGAAGGTGCAACATGTTGCAGAGGAAGATTATTTCGCGGCGTTAGCATGTTGGTTGTAGAAGCGGGCGTTCTTTTTTCAAAAAGAAACTGCAACATTTCTGCAAAATGTAAAAGATGGCTGTGGTTCTCAGAGTCATCGCACAGTTTGACACGTGGGTCCTTATAAACCCCGGCCTTCACTGTCAGAGTGTAGGCAGGTTCAGTGCGTTCTCCAAAGTTCACTGTAATCTTTAACCTTTGGCCCTCCCACTAGACTTATATTTTTGTTTCTGAAATCTTTGTTCATTACGACCAAAGGCGTCAACCATTGAAAGAACACTACAAACTGATCTCAACAAGAGACATATATCCTCATGAGCTCCCGCAATCTATTTCTCCTGCAGTTGGATTGTACTCTCACAGTTTTCTCGACAGCCGGTGAAGTGGGTTAATTTTCCTGACTACAGTAAAATACCCACCATTTATCACAGGCAGAAGTAGAACAGCTCCGAGTAAAGCTTGCATAGTGCTCTCTTTGGATCTGAAACATTGACCACAAGCAAACAGAAGTTCACTCCAAAGTCGCTAACACGTTGGCGCAACAAAATACTCTACATCATTTTGCGCGAACCTTCGCGCGCCCAGTACAAGCTCCGCACTACAGTGTACGGTACACTGTAGTGAGCGGGCGCGCGAAGGTTCACGCGAAGACGGAAACCGACTATTGTATTACTTCACAGCGACAGGCGCCTGTGGTTCAATCGGTGTACATGACATTCGGAATGTAAGGAGCGTGTGTCTGTTTGCCACAAGGTGATGGCCATACGTCTGTAGATAAGTATCATATGAACCACTACAGCGGGTTTTGTGACATTGTGGTGAAATATACGAGGGGATTAGCGGGAAAATGCTGCATAAATAACCATGTGTGCGGTGCAGGTGCTGTAGAATGTGTGTTTCAAGACCCGGAAAGAGGGACAAGCATGAATTATGGGATATCATTTTCTCGACCAATGAAAGCCAGAGTGTCACTCTCTTGCGTTGTGAGCAGCGTCCAATCGTATAGCTGTTCTGAAGAAGAGCTTACATATCCTCTATGGACCAAAATGTACGTTATCATTTCCTTTTTTTTTTTTTTTTAACCATTTGGGTGTCGGTAGCGGTTTTAGTTCCTGCAGGAAGTTGATCATCGCGACTAAAACCGCTACAGACACTTAAAGGGATAAATCGACTTAAGCCATGAACAGTCCGACGAAAGGAAACATGACACGGTCACGGTTCAGCGTCACTACCCATGTCCAACCTATTCGCTTGGCCTACTACAGACACCCCCCATCCCACCCCTTTCCACCTCATGTCCCACACAAGGGCCACCCCAAACCTCCCCCACCTCACAATGAATAAATAAATAAATACTCCTACTACTATTCCTACTACCACTACTACTAATAATGAATAAATAAATAAATAAATAAATAAATAAATAAATAAATAAATAAATAAATAAATAACCTAAAGAAATGAAAAATCCCAGTACGAAAATTTCACATTTGATTGATTTTCCATCCATTTTTCTTTCCTTTCTTGGCGATTTTTTTTACAATTATACGCGTGAAAGTGAATTCAGTCTACATCGTGGCATGTGGTAAACACAAGCTGCACATTTGTAAGTAATCTAGGAATAATCATAAAAGCACTTGGAAGATCTTGGTAGGATCTCGGTGCCTTAGTGCGTGCGGTCCTCCCCCCAAACACACACACACACACACACACACACACACACACACACACACACACACACACACACACACACACACACACACACACACACACACACACACACTGACACACACACACTGACACACACACACACACACACACACACACACACACACACACACACACACACGCTTTTGTAAAGTTCCTTCTATTTATAGAAGGGACTTTAGGACTGACGGGTCGCGGTGAGGTGAATTTCATAGCATGTCCATGATGTCAAAGGCGGGCAGGCTAAACCTCTGAAGTAACAAGATAAAAATTACGTCATATCTAGCGCCGTATGTGCGTATGTATGTATGTATGTGTGTGCATATGTATGTAAACAAGATAATCTCCGATATTTCTGTACACACAAGCTTAAAACTTGGCGAAGTACTTCAGTTCTTAAGTGGTTGGCTAAGAGAGCCTCCGAGCATATTGTAATTGAATGTCTCATTAAAGACTTACACAACCGTTTATAGGAAGTCGGTTGACCCAGATTAGAGTCCGTAACTTTTGTAATATTAACTTGAACTTTTGCATTTAGCTAGTTTGAAGAAAGACATTGGATGGGTTCGTTAGCTAGCTTTAATATTTTCAACTTCTTTAGTAAATATTAATTCTTTTCATAAAAGAATTCAAACATTCAAAACCTTTAATTCTAGAGAAAGTCAGACAGTGGCGGTGAAGTAAAAGAGGCAACTCCGTCACCACGCAGACACTGACATAATACTCTAAATATGACGTCATTCTCTCTCTCTCTCTCTCTCTCTCTCTCTCTCTCTCTCTCTCTCTCTCACACACACACACACACACACACACACACACACACACACACACACACACACACACACACACACAAACATGCGCGCATCACCAGGAGTAATAGATTCTCGTGAGCCGTCCAGGCGCATGAGGATCTATGTCTCTTGGAGATGTTTGATTGCACTAACACGCACACACACATCGACGCGCTTTTAGAAGAGCATGCAGGTGACCCGTGTACTTAGTATACCATGTAGCTAGGTAAAGTCAACCTGCTTTCACACAAATTATAGCAAGACTTAAATTGTACCGTGATATTCTAGTTTTGTCCCCATTTTCTCAAGCCTATGAAGCGAAAGTGAAACTCATATCACGTAAAATATAAAATTACGTAAAAACTAAAGCACGTCATGACAAATGACGTTTGACAAATCAATGACGCGTATGTCGTGCGCCCCTTATAGAACTTACTGACGCATTGGCAGATCTGCGAGTCTTTTTCAATAGGAGATAATTCAACATCAGAATCAGGTCAAAGACAAAAGGTAGAGACCATTGACAGCGAGGACAGCTCTCATATAGAAGGGACTTTGTGGGTTATGGTTTATCCCATCTTGTTTTTTGGTTTTTGATTGTTTTTCGGGGGAGAGGGGTGGTCCTATTTTCACCCCCTCTGGCTGTCGGTAGTGCTTTTTGTCGAGGAATGGGCTAAAGCGACCATGCAATAAAAAGTTGATATTTCGGAATAGGTCCGTTATACATATTTAAGGTGTGTCTCAAATAATGCTGGACAAAAAGGCTATATTAACTTATAAAGTTTGAAAGGTGTGTCTCAAATAATGATGGACAAAAAGGCTATTAACTTATAAAGTTTGAAAGGTGTGTCTCAAATAATGCTGGACAAAAAGGCTATTAACTTATAAAGTTTGAAAGGTGTGTCTCAAATAATGCTGGACAAAAAGGCTATTAACTTATAAAGTTTGAAAGGTGAGTCTCAAATAATGCTGGACAAAAAGGCTATTAACTTATAAAGTTTGAAAGGTGTGTCTCAATGCTGGACAAAAAGGCTATTAACTTATAAAGTTTGAAAGGTGTGTCTCAAATAATGCTGGACAAAAAGGCTATTAACTTATAAAGTTTGAAAGGTGTGTCTCAAATAATGCTGGACAAAAAGGCTATTAACTTATAAAGTTTGAAAGGTGTGTCTCAAATAATGCTGGACAAAAAGGCTATTAACTTATAAAGTTTGAAAGTTGTGTCTCAAATAATGCTGGACAAAAAGGCTATTAACTTATAAAGTTTGAAAGTTGTGTCTCAAATAATGCTGGACAAAAAGGCTATTAACTTATAAAGTTTGAAAGGTGTGTCTCAAATAATGCTGGACAAAAAGGCTATTAACTTATAAAGTTTGAAAGGTGTGTCTCAAATAATGATGGACAAAAAGGCTATATTAACTTATAAAGTTTGAAGTTGTGTCTCAAATAATGCTGGACAAAAAGGCTATTAACTTATAAAGTTTGAAAGGTGTGTCTCAAATAATGCTGGACAAAAAGGCTATTAACTTATAAAGTTTGAAAGGTGTGTCTCAAATAATGCTGGACAAAAAGGCTATTAACTTATAAAGTTTGAAAGGTGTGTCTCAAATAATGCTGGACAAAAAGGCTATTAACTTATAAAGTTTGAAAGGTGTGTCTCAAATAATGCTGGACAAAAGGGCTATTAACTTATAAAGTTTGAAAGGTGTGTCTCAAATAATGCTGGACAAAAAGGCTATTAACTTATAAAGTTTGAAAGGTGTGTCTCAAATAATGCTGGACAAAAAGGCAATTAACTTATAAAGTTTGAAAGGTGTGTCTCAAATAATGATGGACAAAAAGGCTATATTAACTTATAAAGTTTGAAAGGTGTGTCTCAAATAATGCTGGACAAAAAGGCTATATTAACTTATAAAGTTTGAAAGGTGTGTCTCAAATAATGATGGACAAAAAGGCTATATTAACTTATTAACTTATCAAGTTTGAATGTCGTCAAATCCAAGATTTTTCTCCTCTTCTTTTCCGGCCTTTGAAAGCAGAAGAGTTCTTCCGTTACACAAAAGGGGCAGTAGAAAATCTCTGTTACGTGAAAAAGAGGTAGAAAGTCTAAGTTTAGGTAAGACAATATTGGCAACACCGTTGTATCAGTAAATGTTAGCAATCAAAAACCGCCTTTGAGCAGATCGCTTTAGGCGCACATTGCAGTAAGCAAAGGACCCTCGAGCCGACGCGAGGGTCTTTTGCTTACTGGGATACAACCATACCGTCCTCCACTAAAAGGATATATATAATCCCATTTACCCCTTTCGAGATAGCCTTTATATATATATATATATATATATATATATATATATATATATATATATATATATATATATATATATATATATATATATATATATATATATATATATATATATATATATACGACTCCTCGAACGCTTTCACCAGCGCTGCCTGCGTACCATCCTCAGCATTCACTGGAGTGACTATGTCACCAACGTCGAGGTCCTTGAACAGGCGGAAACTGTGAGCATCGAGGCTTTGCTGCTGCGGACACAGCTTCGCTGGGCGGGGCACGTCTCCAGGATGCAGGATCATCGCCTACCCAAGATCACTCTGTTCGGCGAGCTCGCCACTGGACACCGAGACAGAGGGGCACCAAAGAAGAGATACACAAAGACGGTCTCAAGAAGTCACTTAGTGCCTGCCAAATCGACCACCGCCAGTGGTCTTCGCTTGCTGCGGACCGTGACACCTGGCGCTCCACCATTCACAAGGCAGCCGTCTCCTTTGAGGACTCTCGCAGAGCTAACCTTAAGGACAAGCGGCTCAGAAGAAAAAACAGAGTTATCGTAACTCAGAACCCTGACCAGACCTTCCCCTGCAGCCACTGCGGTCGAACCTGCCTGTCCCGGATTGGCCTCCGCAGCCACGAAAATGTCTGCAGACGACGTGGGCAAGCCCTATAGAATCTTCGTTCGCGAAGTCAAGCCAAGATATATATATATATATATATATATATATATATATATATATATATATATATATATATATATATATATATATATATATATATATATATTATATATATATATATATATATATATATATATATATATATATATATATATATATATATATATATATATATATATATATATATTGACTTGGGATTTGACTGAGACGGGGGGTGAGGATGGGGTGGAGATACGGGTAGGGGTGTACAATTCTGCCCTGTGGAGTAAGTCCATTTGTGAAAAGCAATATTTTTTTATTGTGCTACAAATGAAACTGTTGCTTTACCTTTGCCTTCACAGGGCAGAATTGAAAGGTAAAAGTCGACTGGCAAACTGGCCTGTGCAAGTATGCCGGACAAATTAGACTGCATGCCTATGTAAGACCTTGCTTTCTCCAAAGAAGTACCCAACGGAAAAAGAAACACGCTCAGAAAAGACAGTTACAACACAATTTATAAATAATAATAATAATGCTTTCTCCGTCTGGAAGTGTCTTAAGTCCTCCAAAAGATGCATTCATCTTCATAAGCCGACCAGACTGGCAGGCGTTCACGAGAATCTCTGTCGTGTGAAGGCAAAAGACGGTACATAACTGCAAGAGGTATATATCCTCATGAGCCCCCGCAGTTGCGGGGGCTCATGAGGATCTATAACCCTTGCGAAAACCACGTTGTATCCGTATTCCTTCGACGGTTCGGGACATTTTTGTGTATTATTACAATGTCAATGAAATTTTCGACTTTCACACAACATGACTTACGGTCTTTTGGCCATCGCACGGAAGGTCTTCTGTGTCGTGTTGGCAGAGAACGACATTTGTCTTCTTTCACACTCTTTACACTTTTTCTAATTCAGTGGTCTGGCTTGTTCAACGTTGTTGCCTGGTCGCCGGTTTTCAAGGCAACGTGAGTTTTCTTATCACAAGTTATCATGTGATAAGTAGACTCACTTATTACATATTACGATGACAACGTACTCGCTGAGCACAACGTTCTCTCCTAAATACTTCTTTGGCCGTTCGCATTTCTCAGTACAACATACCCGTATTCTCATTCATTCAAAAAACCATCGCCGTGAGATGGCTTTAGTCGCCTGCTCGGCGTTAAACCCCAATAACTAACTCATAAAAAAAACTGTAAGAAAAAAGAAAAAAAAGCAGCTAATAAATAAACAATTTAGGGGGTTACACAACAAACATAACTTCTTGTATGTGCTATGTGATACCGTTGGTACCAATTTCATGCAAGAAATAACTGAATAATATCAACGACAGAAAAATCCCAGCGAAGGTCATACAGCGAAAGTCATACTGACCATAGTTGAAACGGCAAAGAAACAAAAGCTGGATAAATAAAAATTGAGAGGGTTATGCAACAAAATAACTATAATTACGCCTTGTGGTCGGCCTATGGTAGCAATGTCATACAAAATAAAAACTCAAAATGTGTTAAATTAGAAAATACCGTAGAGATAAAATCCAGGCGAATGCAGTTCGTGCGAGGTTGTTGACCGACAGTCGAACGTATTGAGATTTGCGTCCCCTGAATTTCAAAGACAATACATAATGTATTGTCTTTGGTCACACGTACTCAGCTTGAGGTTCTTTCAAAGGTGCACTATTAGCAATTGAAGACAAAACCATTGCATCTCGGGTCAGATCAGGGGGTTCAATGTCGGATATAAAAGTCTCAGGCTTAACCCCTCGACTTTGACATCCGTCATCGTATCCTCGAGACGACAAGAACCATTTGCAAGGACTTGTAATACAATTAATATTGTATGCATACCTAGACTGAGTGTAATACACCACTTACTTTCTGTCTTGTCGATGAGCATTTCTTGTCACAATGTAACGTTCTGGCGCAATACAACGTCCAGCTTGCTCTCATTTTATTTTTCAAACATAATATTTTGCCCTGGGCGTGCATGTAATGCTGAACATAACGATGGTGTTCCCAATCAACCTCGAACTAACAATTTTGTGTTTCAAGGGGGAAAAAAGAAAGTAAATATTGGTCAGAATATGTGATCTGAGGTTTTCGTCACAAGCGGTTATGAAAATTTCCCGTTGAGCTGCAGGTTTGAGATTTCATAAATGGGGGAAAAAATATATAGAATAGAAATAAATAGAAAAAATAAAAAGAGGCAGTCGCATCAAAACTTGGTTCGTGACAAAATGTCACTTAGGAGGTTACATGCAAACACCATCGATATTACACTACATACAAGCCGCTGGACGAATTAACCCTTTGCATGTTGGTAGCGGTTTTTGTCAGAAGAAATGACAAGGCAGCTGTAGCGTTACCCGAGTATTTACGGAAACTGAACTAGCGTGACGAAGAATGTACCGACAACGGAAACCAACTTGTAAACAAAAATGTCATTTTTCTTGGACAACTGTTTGCAAATAAAGTTTTATATGACTGTGTCTGTTAACAGATTTTGCATATTGTTCTAATAAATAATAATTACGGTATTTATAATGCGCTTATCTTATAATAATTATAACTCCAAGCGCGCACTCACAACTCACGCACGCATGCGCACGCTTAGACAACGGCTCGCGTACCACAAAAAGTGAAATACATTACAACAGTCGACTTGGGGTGGGGAGTGTGTTCTAAATTTAATGTATATTCAGAGGTAAAGTGTGTACTTCTCATCCACAAATGGGGACATTTCAGCTGCATGAAAACGTCTAAACATTTGTAAAGAAATTTAATATCCGCAACAGTTTTTAAAAAAATACATAGGATGATGTATTTCTTTAAATATGGGAAATGGCTTACACGTCATCTAATACAAAAGTATACACCACAACGCGGGAAAAGAGGTTTAGGAAAGGAGGGAAAAGGCGTGTTGTGTTAACTTTTAAACTCCTAGAACTATTTCTGGGAGTTTGAGTTAAATAGTATAGGATTACTTGGGCTAAAGAGTTGTACAGTTAGAAATAAGAGCCAATTACGCCACTGCGATGCATTTTGTTGGGTTAAATGTGCTACAATTTTAACGTGTATATAATGTCAATTCATGCATGCATTCTGTGTTTTTTTTAAATGTTAGTTGCACTTTAATGAATGTGTAAAACATTTGTTTGACAGTGTGCATGTGCACAGATGAGGTAATGTTTTACATGCTGATTGTTTAATTATTCCTCCATAGGGGCGAGAGGAATCAAATAAAATTTTGAGTCTTGAAATCTTGGCAGACACAGGTGTGACTTACCTGACAATGGACACAAAACCAGATAAACAGGACTGTAAAGACAAAGGAATCAGCCCGGTGTTGGTCCAGCCTGGTGTGCTATAAAAGACTTTGCGGCTGCTCCAGATATGATGGCTACTTAGCTTGCAATGAAAGACTTCGCCGATGCATTTAGACTGTGAACAAAATTATAGTTGGCAGTTGACCAGAGGTGAAGCAGACGAAGGCAGGTGGGCAACACTCCGGGCTCTCCGCTTCCTCTCCTTCTCTTTTCTTCGCACAGGGCCGTTTCCCTTTTGTCTCCTAACTGCTCATCCAGCCGACTCTCGCGCTTTGTACCCCCTATATTACCTACCTCACGCTATGGACCCATTTGGTATGTTTCGCGCGAGTAAGATGAGGTGAGCTGATCCACTACGAAACGCCAGATGACCCGTCCATCTGAAGGAGAACAGATACATAAAATCAACCCCGCGAGAGGCATAGATCCTCATGAGCCCTCGAGGCTTTTGGGGCTCATGATGATTTATGCCTCTTGCAGATCCGGGGGAAAAAATCAGAACTGGAGTAGTTGGTGTATTGACTATCAAACGAACCGCCGGAGGAACACAGACGCAAACAGCTCAGTAAGAGGCAAAGATCCTCATGAGCCCACGCAGGTTGCGTTGGCTTATGAGCATCTGTGCCTCTTGCAAATGGGTGCTGCTCGCGTGAGCGAGGGAGCTTGATGTTTTTATAGTACGCCCAAGAAGTTTCCTCCCTAAAAAACTGAGTCCTTTCGCCCGTGATGATAATGTCGCTTTATGACTGACATCCCGTTTGTCACACTGATAACCCTCTCTCAGTCACATAGTTTCTTACCGTTTCCTATTGTCGCTGGACAGGCCATGGTGATAACGCCTCAAGTGTTAATGTTTAACAAGAAAGTCGTCCCTGCCGCTGTCCGTCTGCTGACTTCAACCATTTGAAAGAAGAATAGATCATCCCTAACCTCCACTATTTGCAGTAACTAATGGAACTTTAAGCCTAAGTCTGTTCCAGTTAAAATTACTTCTGTGTTCTTCAGATGGAGGAAGTCATGGCGATTTGCGTCTAGAGTGGGCCGTTAACTTGCTAAAGCGTGAAAGAAACAAGGAGTAAGAAAGTGTGCACGGGGCCCTTAATTAACCGTTGTGATTTGAATGCTTAATAGTCCAATGTGCGCAAGAAGTACAGATGCAAACAGAACCACCAGAGGCATAGATCTTTGGCAATTCTATGCATCGGTCGATAGCACATTAGGATCTACACTATTGCAGTTGGAGGAAGTCAGCTGAATTGACTTGCAAGTTAACCCATTTAGCCCAGACACACTTAACTTCAGCAATGATAGTTCAAAGGTGGTGCCTTTATAGCTTGGCGCATACAGGCGCCAAGCTATCCTGGCGGCATCACCCTTGAACTACCATGGTCGAATTAAATCTCCTTAACCGTGATATAGTCTGTAGAGCACACATTTTAATGTGAGAATAGCGATACTAGGGCTCAATGTGTTAAGTTAACACACGCGACGTGCTGCAGCCAGATACGCGGCTTTATTACCGTTTATCTGGATGCGGCACGTCTGGAATGAGTGAACAAAAAGAGCCCCAAGTTTAAATCCATACATTTGTGACTGAATTGTACTCTACAGGCTGCATTCCAATGCCGGAGATAGATCGACCATGACAGTTTAGTGGTGGTGCCGGAACAGCCTGGCGCCCTGAAGCGCAACCACCCTTGAACTGTTCTTCCGTTGCAGTGAATCATTGCTGAATACGTTCACTGTACAGAGGCCAGGGCCTTAAAAACCTTACTGAAGTACATGTATGACGAAAGTAGTTTTAGGTTTAAGCCCATAGGCTAACACCTTGTAGGATATAGATATGGCCAGTACATGCCAGCAATAGGCATAGATTCTCATGAGCCCCTGCCGCTACCGCAGGGGCTCATGAGAATCTATGCCTCTTGCAGTCAGATGGACGGGACATAGCAGCTGGGGTTAAAGGAGTTGTGTGTTGGGCAGTAAATTACAGAGGCGGAAGGTGCCTTAACTAAGACTCGCTGAATACGTCACAGAAGAAGACGTTTATTTGCTCAAGAATCAGTATTAGATAATAAATGATGTCTGCCCGACTGTGCAGGCAAAAGACAGTAGTCGACTGCAGTAAAAAGCGAGATTTCATAGTAATACTGACTGTCTTATGCCTTCGCAGGGCAGATCAATCAAATCATAGAAGTCGCCAGACATACTCGGCTACACCCTATTTCACGGACTGTCAAAATTATTATGTTTTCATGAACTTCGGAACTGGACAGTGTACAGTTCGGCTGTCTGCAGACTGCTGTGTCAGTGCATACACTCACATGCTTCTGTTCACTAATAACCCTTTTATTGCCGAGCAAAAGTAAACACGATACAACTGCAAGAGACGAAGAGCTCTAGCCATCCAAAGAGCATGGATACAAAGTGGTGTTAGCAAGAGGCATGTCTCCTGCAGCGGGATCCTTTCAGTCAAAGAGTTAAAATGTAGCCCAGAATGCAGAGAATAACCCACCGAAGACAGAGAGGCGCTTAGAAAAGACAGTTACAACACTATTGTGTTGTAACTGTCTTTTCTGAGTGTTTTTTTTTCTTCGTTGGATTATTCTCTCCAATTTTCCCAAAAAATAGTTATGTGCACTCTGTAGTCAAGTCAGAGAAGAATCAAGGAGCGTCAAGGCAACCGCTGACAGTGAAATGAAATGCGATTATTTCTTTCATAAATGCATGCATCACACACAAGTTACGACAGGGTATTTGGACAAATTTCTTTCCTCCACGCGGATGCCACGCATTTTCAGCCAGAAAGACAGTGCAGAAGTATATACTAATGGTCAAAACTTAAGGGCCACTTTTATCGCAGACGCACCGACAACACCATACAAATAATGTAACAATCCTTGGAGTCAGTACTTTGCTAATTTATTCAGTAACAATTTCATTTAAATTTTGAGTAAATCAAGCAATTATAACAACAGCAGTGCGTTAGAATGTTCATCCACCCCTCATTTGAATAGTCACACAAGACTGGCCCAGTCAGTAGCGAGTGTACCCACCGTTTGCAGCCAAGCATTCAATGCAGTGTTGATGCATGGAGTTCACCAGGGTTCGGAGAACATGTTGTGGGATCGCTTCCCACTCTTGATGCAGGAACTGAGTCAGCTGGGGGACGCCTTGAGTTGAGGTGGGGGGTGGTTGCTGACTACACGTTGCCCCAGCATGTCCCAGAGGTGCTCGATGGGAGCCAGATCAGGTGAACGAGCTGGCCACTCCATCCTCATTGTAACGCACGCAGATGTTCCCCGAGTCGCACGTACAGTCTCTCGCACAACAGACGCATACACCGCCACTGACTCAGACGGGCGCATTCATGCGGTAAACACAACTCACTAGCTCTCTTTCTCTAAAATAAACCTTTATGACAGTGGCATTGGCTCTGAAATCATGGTTGGAGGCCAAAAACTGGAAACAGTTAAGAAATTCAAATACTTAGGAGCCATTGTGACAGATGAGGGATCAAAACCAGAAATACTGTCCAGGATTGCGCAGACAACAACAGCACTGACAAGATTGAAGACCATATGGAAGGACAGAAATATCACACTCTGCTCCAAGATCAGACTGATGCGCTCCTTAGTCATTTCAGTGTTCTTGTATGCCTGCGAGTCATGGACCCTCACAGCAGACCTTGAAAGGAGGATACAAGCCACTGAAATGAGATGTTTTCGAAGGCTGCTTGGCATCTCATACAGAGATCACATCACAAACGAGGAAGTGGGAAGCAGAATCAGGCAAGCCATCGGGCCCTATGAAGACTTATTAGCCATTGTGAGAAAACGCAAACTGAAGTGGTATGGGCATGTCACACGTTCAGCAGGGCTTGCCAAAACAATCCTGCAAGGCACTGTGCAAAGAGGACGAAGGAGAGGAAGATAGAGGAAAAGATGGGAGGACAATATCTCAGAGTGGACAGGACTGAAGCTGGGCGATACGCTGAGAATGGCAGAGAACAGAGATGAATGGAGGGAACTGGTTGTTAAGTCATCAGTGGTGCCCCAACGATCGGCAAGACTACGGGATATAGATAGATAGATAGATAGATAGACAGATAAACAAAGAAAACACTTAAAAGATTATCACAACTATGTACACCACATCTTCCCCACTACCAGCACCTCAACCCCGCATACACACACAATGTAAATGCCAGGCTAGGTAGTTGTCTCTCACAATCCAAACTGTTTGGTGTTCTCGCCTGGTTACGTTCTGTCCTTCACGTCTAGGCGTGCAAGTCCTTTGTCGTACGCTCCCGAGTCGTCCCGTTTCTCGTACCGTGGACGTCCTCGTAACTCGCTCTGTAGCGCAGTCCTTGCTGTGACCCGGGTGTCTCGGCACCGGTCGCTCACTCCCTGAGTGAAGAGATGAAGAGATGACCTCACGATAGGTCCCTGGTGACTGACGTCTCGGCGTCCGCCGCTCCACTCTCCGACAAGTACTCTGAATAAATAATAACGTCCTAAATCATGACACTTGCTAAACACACACACATACTGGATAATATGAGATACATTACGTAACCTTGCTGATACAAATAACTCACACGTTCATCCACACACACGTGCTTTATACCCCGACTACTTTCGTAACACCCCATATCTCTGTCACTATATTGAAACATACTATAACCTAACACTCTCGCTATACGTTCTTTCACACACTGGAAAAGACAATACTTAACCACGTACTACCTTCATAACGACTTAGGCCTACACACCTCACATTCCTTAGTTATCCATCTCGGTAAATAACTACATAGAAAACACCGGTTGCCGCAATGAATTCCAATCCAACATAACTGAACCAAACCAGTCAACACTACACAACCGAATTAACTCCTACTAATGCATACTATTTTTAACGCAGTAACCATCAATAATACATATAGAAACATACATGAATTCTAGGTTTCAGGGTCTTGGCTTACGGGCTAAGGTATCTCACACACGTCTGTCCACACTGACAGTAAAGCCCGTACTGACGTTTCTACAGCTCTGTTCGCCTGAACTCACTAAAATCTCTCCGTGCCAAACGTTTCTTTAAGATTTCACGTGGACCTCGCGCCACACAAAATATCGTCACAAAACAAACCGCTAACAAAACTGTACCGTACTAAACCCTCTGTGTGAACCCTATGCGTGCTCATAGAGTTTCATCACACTCAGTCATGATGCCCCGCTGCTCAATGTACTCATCCACCATACGGGCGGGATGAGGTCGAGCGTTGTCGTCCTGCAGAACAGCATTGTCGCCTATAGCTTGGAGAGCTGGCTGGATGAGGGGCTGCACAATCTCGTCCCGATAGCGCAGTCCAGTCAGGGTGCCTCGGATGACGTGGAGGGGGGTCCTGCCTTCCCTGCTGAAGCCTGCCCAGACCATGACTGAGCCTCCTCCGTAGCGATCCACCTCTTGGACGCATCCATCCGTGAATCGCCCGTCCAGACTCTCACCCTGCCGGCGTTGAAGGACACAGTTAACCGTGACTCATCAGTAAACAGAACCTGAGTCCACTGGAGTCTGTTCCACCTGACATGTTGACGACACCAGGCAACCCGGGTTATGCGATGAGCTGGTGTAAAGGGTATTCTCACTGCTGCTCTGCATGAAGCCAGGACAATTTCGCGCAGACGTCGGCAGGCTGTGCTTCTGCTGGCGTTAACGTTTGCAGCTTGCATCAGTTGACGTCACAGAGTGGTTGACGTGACAGTTCGGTCGCGCAGAGCCGCCACACAGAGGTATCTGTCTTCCCTTCTCCTGGTGCAGCGCGGCCGTCCTGAGCAGGGTCGTCGTTCTGCCCTTCCAGTTTCTTGGAATCGTGCCAGCAGCCTCTGGATCACTTAATGGGACACCCCAAGACGTCTCCCAACTTCTCGTCCGGAAATTCCATCCTGCAGCCATGCTAGCGCCCGGCCTTGATCTACTGGCGGTAGACTTCGTCGTGGTGGCATGTTTAGGAAAGTGACAATTATGCACCTACTGTAACGGTATTTGTAGCGAAACAGAAGTGTTCAGTGTTCACGACTGACCCCTTTAGCACGTGCATCACGTCTTTACCGAGTTTTTCCACCTGCCTGCCTTTGGTACGCTTGCCAATATCGCACAGCTTTTCACAAAAAAACTGACGATGTTTCACGTGCATTTGACACGTTCGTGGAAATTGATGAATTGTTGTCTATTGTTCCATATACAGTGGACTGTCTAATGTCAACTTTTAACTCATTTGGATCGAAAGAATATTGCATTTTATTAGCGTACTTGCGACGATAAACAATGACACAAAAAGTGGGGTGGCCTTTAAGTTTTGACCATTAGTATATGTCCATGGTACAAAACCGAAGCCAGCATCCTCTAGTAAGTGTCACCGTTAATTCGGGCGGACCGTCGGGGGTTCTTTCTCCGGGTACTCCGGCTCTTCCTCCCCCTCCACTTTGGTACCAGTTTCAGCCCACTTAATCAAATTTCAAAATACAAACGATTTTGAATTTCCAAAAAACTACAGTAGCTCGCTTGAGCTTGCCCTTAGCACCACGTGAATGTTCTATGTTTATGTACAGTGTGTGAGTGAATGCGCGTGATTCACGTGAGCGTGCTTGTTGGGTTCAGTTCGCGGCGGCGCTTTGAGCCGATTTTCAATTGGGATAAAGCGCCTATTTAATGCGCTTATTATTATACGATGTATTCTGCTCACATGCGACTGACATATCGTTCACCTCACCACTACGAGCTCTAAATCTGAAATAGTAAAGATAGACAGGTTAACCTCTTTACTGCCGAGGAAAATGTAGTATCACCCATCTGCAAGGGGCATAGATCTTAATGAGCCCCGGGCTCATGAGGATCGGCTATGCCTCTTGCTGAAACCAGTTTGTAACCATGTTTCTTTGACTGTTGTGGCTTTTGTTGTTGAATGAACACAGATTTAAGAAACAAAATATGCCGCGTGCAGCGGCAGGGAAGGGGTTAATAGTTGATTCCTACAGGAAAGACCATGAACCCAAAGAGTAAAAAAAATTCCAGCGCTGTCTAAAAGTGTGTTCAGTTGATGATGGATTTCTCCGTAATATTATTTTGAGATAATCTGATCATTTGCCTTATTAGATTAATAAGTGAAATCACGTCCGCGTTGACATTAGCTGGAACATGCACGGTCATGCATGTAGTTCCAGCTAATGTCAATGCGGACGCGATTTCAAGTATCAATCTTAATAAGGCATCAAATTGGCAGTGTGATTTACAGCTAAGGGCAACGTCGACCCGAGAAACTTCTGCTCACCGGGGGATTCAAGTTTCATCACACCTCACCTCTTGCTGATGTTGAAGCAGCTGAGTTCATAAATCATATTGTTATTGCGTTAGTGTTGCTGTACGTTTTGTGCAAATTACGTGTAAATGTCGCACCACAACCATACTTAAAGAGACGTTTATGTTTTTACCTTCAGCCGCAGTGTGTATGCATCATAAGACTAACGCAAGCGTATACGTAAGTGTCACTTAGCAACAAGACAAAGCAAAACGCAAGTGGGCAAGTAAACTTCACACACGCACACACGCGCGCATGCACGCAGGGCTGCGCACGAACGCACGCATGTAAGCACAGACACACAGACACACACAGGCAAACACGCACACACACAATCACACACACACACACACACACACACACACACACACACACACACACACACACACACACACACACACACACACACACACACACACACACAGACTTGTATTGAAGGGGAGGGGGGGGGGGGAAGACACGAATTATAAAACAAAATATTAAAGGAGGAAGTCCACATGACAGTCAGCTCACTGAGATTTAATCAGCAACTTGAAAAGCAGGATTGTTACTCATATTAAATTGTATTCAAGTTTTTCCCGTCAGCGTGTCAACTGCCTTCCTCAAAATATGTTCAAGAACTGCTTACAAATATATATATTTTTTAAACCCAACATCCCCCCCCACCTCCGCCACCACCCCCCCCCCCAAAAAAAAAAAAACCCCAAACAAACAAACAAACAAAAAACCAAGAAAAAAACAACAACAAAAAACATGACACCAGATTTAAATGTGCAAACCTGCACGTATTTGTAGAAACATAAAGCTGTAGTGTGTTCTCATTTGACCCGTGTAAAATTTCTGCATATGTCTAAATATCATTTAGATGATGAACTATGAGCGAACTGTAATGCCGACACTACATTAAAAAAATGTCAAGTACGAATGTTTTTTCTTGTGAACATTTGTTACCGTTTACGTAGCTAATAGCTAATAATTATGAAGTATTGCTAAGCAACACGTGAAGCAGATGAAATCCAGACTAAAAAAGGTAACTATCTAGTTTGTAAAATGAGATTTAAAAATAAATAAATAAACACGCTTCGGAAAGACAAGCACACTACTTGGCTTGACTTCGCGAACGAAGATTTTATAGGAGTTGCCCACGACGTCTGCAGGCTTGTTCGTGGCTGCGGAGGCCAATCCGAGACAGGCAGGTTCGACCGCAGTGGCTGCAGGGGAAGGTATGGCCAGGGTTCTGAGCTGCGGCATCTCTGTTTTTTCTCCTGAGCCGCTTGTCCTTAAGGCTAGCTCTGTGAGAGTCCTCAAAGGAGACAGCTGCCTTGTAAATGGTGGAGCGCCAGGTGTCACGGTCCGCAGCAAGCGAAGACCACTGGTGGTGGTCGATTTGGCAGGCACTAAGTGACTTCTTGAGACAGTCTTTGTATCTCTTCTTTGGTGCCCCTCTGTCACGGTGTCCAGTAGCAAGCTCGCCGAACAGGGTGATCTTTGGTAGGCGATGATCCTCCATCCTGGAGACGTGCCCCGCCCAGCGGAGCTGTGTCCGCAGCAGCAAAGCCTCGATGCTCACAGTTTCAGCCTGTTCAAGGACCTCGACGTTGGTGACATAGTCACTCCAGTGAATGCCCAGGATGGTGCGCAGGCAGCGCTGGTGGAAGCGTTCGAGGAGTCGTAGTTGGCTGCGGTAGAGGGCCCAGGACTCGGAACCATACAGCAGGGTGGTGAGGACCACAGCTCTGTACACGCTGATCTTGGTGCCTGTTTTCAGCTGTTGATTGTGCCACACCCGCTTGAAAAGTCGCCCGAAAGCGCTGTTCGCTTTTGCCAGCCTGCTGTCAAGCTCCTTGTCCAGCTTGGCGTCCGACGTGATAATGCAGCCAAGGTAAGTAAACTGGTGCACTGACTTTAGTTCAGACTCACCAATGGTGATGTGAGGAGGGCGATACACTGTCTTGGGTGCCGGCTGATGGAGGACCTCTGTCTTTTTCAGACTATTTTTATTTTTATTGATCATCTTCATGTGATTACTGACAGTTTCATTCATTTGCATAGATATGTGATATGCATACTACATGTACTTATAAGTGGGCAGTGGGCAGATGTTCACATCTGCACGGGACATAGACGACCCCGCCCTCCACGAGTCGCCTGCTGCCTTGCAGGCCTGGCCGCTTGGATGCGGAAAGGCTAAGGGAGGAAACCCCTGACATCAAAGCCCCCCGTGTCTCCGGGGAAGGCTTTTGAGCCAGAGACTAGGACAAGGACAGTCTGAAAAAAAAAAAAAAAAAAAAAAAAAAAACCAAGCACAATCAGTTCACTAAATAATCCCTTCACTGCCAAGAAAACCCCAATGTGCACAAGGACATCGGGCCGACGTCGGCTAACGTGGTGTTAGCAAGAGGCATAGATCTTCATCACCCCCCCGCAACAGCTAGGGCTCATGAGAATTTATGTCCCGTGCTGCGGCCCGCGCACGTATGTGCGCGGGCCGCAGCACGGGACATAAATTCTCGTGAGCCCTAGCTGTTGCGGGGGGGGGGGGGGGGGGGGGGGGGGTGATGAAGATCTATGCCTCTTGCTAACACCACGTTCCTAGGTTCTAGGTCTAGGCTCTTTGGCAAAATGTTAACAAAGCTTTCATAAACACAGATTGCGCCCACTGGCACAGAAGGAGTTAATCACTTGCTTTTTCAGTTTTCCTCCAAAGTTCGTGTTTGTTTGTCAGTTGACAAACAAACAAGAAGGACAAGCTAACTTATTTTTTTCAAGGCGAATAAAAATAGAAAAGGTGAAACACAAAATTAATCTGTTTTAAAACGGCCTTGCTCCAGGCAAATAAGGGTGACAGCTCATAATGTCTCCTTGACAAATGTTCTTAGAAAGTCTTGCAATAATGTTTCTGCTCTTCTTCTCCGTTATATGTAAAAGAGTTTCACAGAGTTCAAAGGATGCCCTAAACTGATCGCTCTAATAATACATGGAGCTAGGACTGACGACAAAGTAAAAAGCAATGTGTGTATGGTCCAGCAGTAATAAACGGAATCAACATGAATGGAAAACAGATCTATAACGCGCTATTTTGGTACAGTTGGTGGGCAGTTACTGGCTTGCAAAAGTTTCCCGCAACTGACGGCCGATATTTATTTCCACTGCCCCCCCCCCCCCCCCAAAAAAAAAAAAAAAAAAGCAAAAAAAGCAACAACAACAAACAAACAAAAAACAAAACAAAAAAACCCACAACAACAACAGACACCAGAGAGACGGAGAGAGGGACGAGAAGTGTGTGTGTGTGTGTGTGTGTGTGTGTGTGTGTGGAGGGGGGGGGGGTAGGGAGGGAAGGGGGGAAGAGGGGGGTAGGGCGGGTGGAGGGGGTGCGGAAGGGGTGGGTGGGTGGTGGTGATTCTGGGAACTTTTCCACCAGCCGCCGAAAACTTAATCATGCTGATGAGGAAAGTGGGGGTACCCTTGGAACACACACTCCCCCCTCCGCTCCATCCACCCTCACCCCTCCCGTACCCGGATCCGCCTCTGTTATTAATGTGAGTTTCAGCGCTATTTTAATTTGTCCTGGCAACAAAACAGGCGTTACCTGTGTGTGGACAGTTGACAAGCTGAGTAACGTTCCAAGCGACACAAAACCTTTGTTCAGCACAATTACATGGATTATAGTGCTGCTATACGTTAGTTTGTGTAACCCTCGGCTATCATGTGTTTTGTTTTTTTCTCCGTCTACATTTTCCTCGTGTTCCCTAGTGCGCAAAAGCTCATCGAGCCTTCGTCGGCCGTAGTTAACTGGCGCACAGCTGTGCGAGGATTAATTACGACCGACGAAGGCTCGGTGAGCTTTTGCGCAGCTGTGTGATGATCCGGTGCTACTCGAGGACCTTGTACTCATTGGGTCTTTCATCCTCTCCTCTCCATCTTTATTTTCTCTTTTAAATCAAAGTACAAACCATACACGTTATGTTTCCACTTCTTCAGATGTAGTGCAAAGGCACGGCGCATTTGTCACGCAATATGTAGCATTTGTGTCAGTTCAACTTTCTACTCAAACTTGTTCTGTGGCCTGATCTTTATGAATGGCATTTATGTCCTTCGGAAATGTCAGCTTCATTTAAACGTTTCTCGGCATACGCTTGGCCACTGTCGTTTATCCTGCTGTGTTGATGAAAACATTATAATTGTTCGTTTTAGAAATCAAGCCGGTATGAAAACATATAAAGATGTATTTCATCTGTACAAACCATTAACCCTTCTCACTTAGAATACACCAGTGTGTGAAATAAGTTTGACTAAACTAGTTCAAGGGTAGTGCCAGAATAGCTTGGCGCCTCTAGGCGCCAAGCTATTCTAACACTACCATTGAACTAAAGCCATTGGTGTATATCCTTATCTGTAAGTACTATAATGTAGCTTGCATATGGCAGTGTACAAATTTAAAGCTTTTAGCCTCAGTATGATATGGGTTAAGATAACAAGCGGCCGTTTAGAAAATAAGCCAGTATGAAAATATATTTCATGCTTAACAAATATTTTTAAAAAATTGGAGGGAGAGGGGTTGGGGGAGTTTTTTTTTTTTTTTTTTTTTTTTTTTTGGGGGGGGGATGGGGGGATGGGGGGGGGGGGTTGCGGTGGAGGTGAATCAGTGTTGGGGTGTTATTTTTCCATCTCTGTAAGTCTTTGCATCACACTTTCATCACAGAGAAAGAAACTACATGCGTATTTATTCTCTCAACACCAGCTGTCCAAAACTGAGGTTGCCCTGAAATGTCAGAATTATTCCAATTCAGCTAAGAATATAAGATATTTAAAACGATCTGTTTCAGGCCGGCAGGATTTGATTGCTGAAAATTTAATGTGCCGATACAACAGAATCTCAAAGTTGTCTTGCTTTAACAACTGAAAACTGTGTCGTCCTTTTGTTTACAGTCCATACGAGTTGGCACATGTAATAGAAGTGTTCTACTGCCCCTCGGTGAAACTGTCATATGTACGAAAGAGAACAACGGGAGGAAAGTCTTTCACTTTATTACATTAAAGCGTTAACACATTCTGCCCCAGGACCGAAATCCCCAAAGTTTGAAGTTGCCCTCTGAAGGACTGTATTTAATTCTGGAGACAGATCGAGCATGATAGTTTAAGGGTGGTGCCAGAATAGCTTGGCGCCTATGGGCGCCAAGGTATTCTGGCACCACCATTGAACTATCATGCTCGATCCATGTCTTACTGTGGTCTATCGGGGATGAATGAGTTAAGTAATTTAGCCCGTATGTCCAGCATTATCGAAGGAATACTAAGAACATTGTTGCCAACTATTAACCCTTTCTTGCCCGGAGCGGGTCCTTTAAAGACCTTTAAGCCTTTCACTGCTTGGAAACGACGAAAACAAGACATCTGCAAGAGATCTTGCTGACTCAATTCATATGTGATGACAACCCCTTAGAACTCATGAGATTAGTAAGAGCTTCGGTGTATGCATATCTGGGTGTGTGACAAACCTGACTCTTTGAAAAGCAACCGCTTGGTGACCGTGAAATGTTAGTCTTCAGAAATCAGTCTTAAGAAATAAAATATGATGAATGTCGGTGCTGAAAACATTATCATCATCATCATCATCATCATCATCAGAATAATAATAATAACAACAACGATGACGACGACGACATCATCAACAACATCATCATCAGCGAAAAGGTAAACAAAGCAAGAAAACGCCAATAAACAACAACAAAAAGGCCTTGAACACCGCCCCCCCCAAAAAAAAACAAACAAACAAACAAACAACTACAACCACAACAATAAACAACCAAACCAAAACAAACAAAAAGAACATTATAAATCAACATTTAAAAAACAAATCTCACACCCAAACACTTGTAATCTTTGATAAAGACGCGTTGTCACGATTTTGTGTTTTAAGTTCTTCAGTCTGACCCCTGACCTCCCGTGTCGCTTCGTGGCACGTGAAGCAAGTATCTAGTCACCAGAGCGAAAACTGCAGTTACGTAGGTCATTAAGGCACCACGTCCCAGAAACGTGTGCACTATACGCTCAACATTATCATCCCTTTCCATTTTAGACCCCCATTAATAAAAAAAAAAAAAAAAACATAATATTTCTGCTCGCCGGTACCTGATGTCTTGAGATTTGGTTCGACCATGAACGGTCAAGGGCCGGCAGTGACTGATGAGCTTGGCGCCTTCAAGGCGCCAAACTCATCAGTCACTACCCTTGAGCGCTCATGGTCGAACCATTTCTCACCCGTTGGCGGCATTAGTAAAGTAGTCAGACAGTGCTAGATCATGATCGTAAATCAGCTTTACACTTCGTACACTTCATAGTCACACACGTGTACAATAAATACGACTACGTCTGGAGAAATTGTGAATTGTGGAAAGAAATGTAGGCGGGGTCAGGGCAAGCCGAGAATGTATGCTTCCGTGTAGTCAGCCTTTTGGCATTTCGCTAAGGTGCACAGTTTTATTATTTTTTTTTACTCAGGCAATAGTCTCTGAAAAAGTGTACTATACATTTCAAAGCAAAGATTAACTCATTCGCGGCCATCGAATGAGTTAACCCTTTTAGCTGTCGGTAGCGGCTTTTGGCAGAACTCATCGCAAGAAAAACCGCTAGCTACCGACAGTCAACGCCGGGGTTCGTGCATGTCAGTTGGTCACTGTGCAACATCTCTGTGTTTCCTCATTGTCCTCAGTGGATCGTCGTGGGTCATTTTCATGGCCGTCTTGCACAGCGTTAACCGTTTAGCCCCAACGCCCTACAGCAGATGGAAGGCAGCGACAATCTAATCTGGCACAAACCCTTGAATTATCATTGTCGCGCGCGCGCGCGCGCACGCACGCACGCACACACACACACACACACACACCTTTGTGTTTCCTCATTGTCCTCAGTGGATCATCGTGGGCCATTTTCATGGCTGTTTTGCACAGCGTTAACCGTTTAGCCCCAACGCCCTACAGCAGGAGATAGAAGGCGCCAAGCTAATCTGGCACAACCCTTGAATTATCACACACACACACACACACACACACACACACACACACACACACACACACACACACACACACACACACACACACACACACAAACACAAACACAAACTGAACAACAACAACAACAACAATAACAACGACAACGATTTGTCCAACGATCGTTTATGAAGAAAGTCACAATAGAGAGAGACAATAGGAGATTTAAAATGCAATGATTTCAATAAGACTGCATCAGTCATTAAATTACGTCATTTTTAATATTAAAATTTTTGACCCCATTACACCCCCGTTATTACCGAATCAACCCTTTGATTTTTAAAAACTGACGACCATGACCGATGCCGCCTTATTGATCTAATTATCTTTTAAATCTCCTATTGTCTCTCTCTATAACTATTGTCTCTATGAACACCTAATCATTTACCTGTCTAAGTGATTTCAGTGGAACTTTATATGTTACTAATAAGTTACAACTAACTTTTAGGAACCTGCAGAGGTAACCTTTAAGTTAGTTATCATAAGAACTTATTAATTACTTACCATAAGAACTTATTAATTTCTTACTGTAAGTTCTTATAAGTTCTTACAACAACTTGACTTAAGTCACAACTTACTCGGTCAGATTTGTCAAGATACAAGGACAATAAAAAAACTTTTTTTTTCTCAATAATACTCTGGTGGTGGTGCTGATGGGGCTAAACAATCAGGCACAAGTGGTGTAAATGACGTGTCATCTCTCTGTGAAGTGTATGACATTATTAAAGGATTACCAAATCTGATTTTTATTTGTTTAAAAGATTGTGTAGCTTTTCTGTGGTTTCCTGAACACCAATCTTTTTCCCCATCTCTAAAAAAGAAGCCTTCAGTTCTTCAACATTCACAGGAGATTGACTACGCATTTTATTTTGTATTTCAGACTTCTGTTTTTTGTAATTATTTAAATCATCTTGGACCCGCTTAAATTCATCATCACTAATATTATTATCATTCAATGCCTTACTGATAATAAGTTTCATACTGCTCAGCTTCGCACCCACCAAAGTACTCAACGCTTCATGTTTCTGTAATTTTGTGTGAAACCTCTTGTTTAAGGCTTCCAAACCAAAACAAGTCAGGCATGTAGCAACGCTAACACCCTCAACTGCAATTCCTATTAAACTTCCAATTCCTGTGGCAAACAGAACAATATCCCCCACAGAACAACCAGCTGAAACGACACCAATAGCCATTGAAGTATTTTGTACAGAATTGAAAACAGTCTTATACCTCCTTTTGCATCTGGAGTACCTCGCCTCTTCACTTTCCAAATATTTAATTGCTTCTGTAATATTATTTAATCTGAATGCGTCTGCCTGTAATGTTTTATCTGATGCAATTGGCATATGTGGATCAAGCGCAAGCTACGACACAGTCTCAGGCGCAAGCGTCGTCGGTAGTTGTGGATAGAAGTTTACCATATTTTTTTTATTGACAAATATTTTTTATTTAATCAGCAATTACATTTTGCAACTCGTCAAAAGTATACAATTTGCTGGCATAATAAAATGAAACAAGATCAATGTGTTCAAGGTTTATGTAACTTAGACGAACAAAAGTTGTTTTGTCGACCACCACCTTGACAGCGGGAATACTGCTCGAAACATTAATAACATCTACATTTTTTGTAATAGCAATAAAGACCTTTGTTGATTCTGATACTGTTTCATCCCATGTAAGTTTTATTCCCTGTGCAATATTTGCCTCTTTCACAGAAGCTATAGATCTCAAGATAATTTCAAATACTATTGTCGCTTCTCTAGCCACGACTAAGCTTGCTGGCATAAACACAACAGAAGTATCTGATCTTCCCTTTCTAGTTGTAAGAAGATACCGTCGTTTCTCATAATTTTCAACTTTCAGTTTATCTCTGCTATTGTTGTCTGGGGCAAAACTTGGAACAAGACTTGCAATCAGCGGCCCAGAATTAACAACCTTCCTAAACACTAAGGCGCCTTCGTCATCAGTGTATACATAAGGACTAATAAATTCAATTTTTATGTCCCAGTCAATTACGGGTGCTGGTGCCGGCACAGGTGAAACAACCCACTTATTACCCACATGTATTAAGTTGTAGGGCACATTATTTACTGGAACTGGTACAGTAACATCACGCAGCTGACCAAGTTTAGGAATCTGTCTTTCACCGTCTTTCATGTCGACAATTACTTTCCGCTTGTACATACCAGTTAAATCAAGTTCAAAACCATATATTTCTCCAATTTCCCCTTCCTTCTCAAAATCCTGTACGTCTGCCAAATCTTTCAACTCTGTTACTGGACATGCAACTGGTATGATTCTCGGCTTTGGACCACCACTCATTTTTATAAACAAAAATAAAATTATTTAATTTCCAATACAACACTAAAATCATGCATAACAACTGGTTTGTTATCCTGATTAGTTACAGATATACTCAGTGATTCAAAGAAACTAGAACCTAATTTCTTAAACTGTGCAGGAAATCTAACAACCACACTTTCGCAATAGGGTGCAGTTCCAGCTGGCACACATCTCAACAAAGTCGAAGGCTTTCCATTGTGTACATTCTCAGTTGTGTTCAGTTCTTTCAAATACACATTAAATACTGTGTGTACTGACAAATTGACAGGGCGTTTCCCAGTTATTTTGAGTTTTTTGGTCTTCATTGTTATAATACCAAACATAGCTTCATCTAAATCATCTGATCTCCACCAATCTTCATCAATATAAAATCCAAGTAAATATGCAAATCTATCTGAGATCTTTAACCAATTTTCTGTCAGAAATTCTAATGTAACAAGTAGGTTAGCTGGATTTAAAGTTGCTTTAATTTTAAATTTACTTTGAAACCATTCAGCTATAGTACAAAAGTCATAATACCCAGGCGGTAAAGCTTCAGTTTTATTATCAAGATATACTTTATTATATATATCATCTTCTATATTAAACCACTTTACAGTATAAAACATTTCATGGATAGCTACAGCCTTGCTACCATCCCGATTATCAATCCCATTAGTTAACCACACTGGTTTGCTTGTGTCAAGATTTGTTAAGGTAATAAACATTTTTATTATCTCATATAAAAAGAAGGATGGAATTTAAATCGCCAACAACCATTACTACAAACGCATTTCAATTTAATGTGGATGCTAAATACAATGTCGCACCTACTTATGAACAGAAAATAATTCAACTAAATCAACTTGATATTGCTGTATCAGAACAAGATTTATTTCAAGTGAAAGTACCCAACCCGTTTGACCATTATATAAACCCTCCAATAACAGATGATGCAACTGCAAGAAAGTGGTCCTCAAGCCCACTACAGATGTTTCAAAACCAACTCAACTTTGCCATACTATGTTCAACTACAGGCTGTGGTGTTTCATTTACAGACCACTTGAATCACTCAAACAAACTGATTAGGTCTGTATATCGTTTTCATGTTTATTACCAGCTTAGACGTATACTGTCAGAACTACATACACCACTGCCCACTGAATCCAGTTTCAACAGGTATAACAACCCCATGGATATGAAAGCATTTGAACGCATATGTAATGAATTTAACATCAACCCCGGTCCCGGGTATGACTTCACACAAAAACTTGATGATCACAATGGTATGGGTACATTGTATTATGCTATGAGTCACAGACAATACCCACAAGATTACTACCCTGGTTACACTTCATTCTCATCAAAATCACAAGTCTGGATAGGTTCCATTGAGCAGAAGCAGTCTAATGCCTGGACCACATTTATTTTAGACAAGAGTGACGGGTTTACTCAAGCAGGAGTTGAGCGCGTCAATGAGTCAATCAGAACATATGTCTGGTGTATCCTAGGTGCACAATCATTAACAAAATCAAACATTTTGAATGGAAGTGGTAAATTTGAAGCACAAAAACAATTTCTTGCAAATCTTGAAGATTCAATTAATTCAACAGTAGATCTCCCATCAAGCATACAGCGCTACCAAGACGTTCTCAGATATGCCAGATCAAAAGTTGACTTTGTAGTTGGCATCGGGTTATACATGTTGCCGTCTGATCTTCAACTCCAAATGGGGACAATCACAAATTATAATAATGAAATCATTGTTGCAGGTCATGATCAAAAATTAGGACTCAATCAATCAAACTTGGGGGCCACAACCACACATGTTCAGTCATTAAAACCATTACAGACGGTAACACCCCCGGCCCCAACACCGGCACCCATACAAACAGTACAGTCAACCCCTGACACACATGAGTCAGAACGAACTGCATTGGTAATAGGCCTCACTGGATTAGGAGTATTACTTCTTTATCTGTTTCATTAAATAACCCACCATCAACCCTCCTACTGTAACCAAAAATACCCACACATGCTCTGCCATAAACCCAACTACCTTTGCTGCTGTAGTAATCATCCAACTGACAACTGTGCCTATAATACCAGGCAAAGCATCCATTGCTTTCACAGCCAATTTCTTAAGCAAGTCTGATATGTGAGACAGTTGTTTCTTTACCCATGACTGTAAATCTTTTGGGTCAGTTGGGGCCGGTGGACTTGGTGGACCTGGCGGTGCCGGGGTTGGACCCCCACCACCCCCAGCACCGGAGACAGCTAACACAACAGTACTGATAATAAATCCAAGAGCAGTAATTAAACTGGCAATTGTGATACCCTGTTCTCTGAAAAGTGTTTTAAGTCTCTCAGCCAGAGTAGTGTCTTCGTGAAGTATTTTATGAATAGTTTCCCTAATCCTGTTGACCTGTGTTTTCAGTTTTTGTCTTCCAATACTAATTGTTTCTAACCGCCCTGATCTTTCTATCTGCAAATCATTTAATCTGTGTTGTATTCTTTCTTTCATTTCTGTGTCAAGATTCCCATTGTCTGCGGTAGCCAGTTTCTCTTTTTCACGTTCTATGTGTTTATCAAGCTCACCTAGTTTGGCAACATTATTTACCATCTCACCTCTTATTGTCTGTAATGATTTATCCAAGCCAATTATCTCTCTCATTGACAAAGGCGGATCATCTATTGTTTTCATAGCGTCATTTATTTGTCCTTCAGTAAATGAAGTTTCTTGTATCACTGTGTTTGCTATTTCTGTAGGCTTGTTAAAGGTGCCATTTCAATTTGTTGCCCTGTTGGCAACTTTGTTTGTGTGTCGTGAAGAACACTAACCAGTCTTGGCATGACAGGAGAGCCTCCAATTCCAAGGTACCTTGCCAACCCAGAGTTACCACCGACTTCACCTTTAATTGTACTTAAAGCTCTAAACTTAGAAGGATTGTTTTTATGTGTTAGATTTATTTTCCCTCTGTCTGTATTTACAAATAAGTGTCCTTTATCATATTCAAACTGATTAGGATCTATTACATCTGGGCGCGCTCCAACACTGTCATAAAATGAGTTTACTTTGTCTTTTAACAGTTCATGATACATACTACTACTAGTTACCATTCCAGTCATATCTGTGATACTGGTATCTGAGGCATCCATGACATCCATTTCAAAATCTTCATGATTAAATCCTCCTGCTGCCTTTGTTTTATTAATTTAATATTTTTTATTCTGCATAATAAAAATGACACAGTCTTACGGATCAAAGTTAGACCCATACAGAAAACTACGTGAGCCTCTTGGTGTTAAGGGCATTAGACAATCAATCGTCATCACAAACAATCTAAGTACCATAGACCAGAACCAAACTCTTACAGTCAAGTTTCCAAACCTAGGTCCCAGTGACGTTATTGTTCCTGGCACTGCACGCCTAGCATTTAATATTGAACTATCATCAGACGCAGATGCAAACAGAACACTGGTTGACAATCTTGGCAGAGCAATTGTTAGAACTATTAAAGTAAAACTTGAAGGACAGGAAGTGTTTAGTCTTGATGATTCCGATGTTTTTTACTGTTACAAAGATTTGTGGCTCACAAGAGAAGAACGAGAAGACCGTATTTATCAAGGCATACAGTCTGATAATGTTGGTAAACTTCGAATCGATGCTGGAGATAAGGTAACTACTCGGGTAGCCAAGGAAATTATTATAGGTAACGCACGCAGACTTGCCCACAGTCGTACGCACAGACTCTCACACAACAGACGCATACACCGCCACTGACTCAGACGGGCGCATTCATGCGGTAAAACACAACACACGGGCTCCCTTTCTAAAGTAACCTTTATACACTATAAATGAAAAAGAATGACTTAAATGACTATCAACTATATACACTGTTCTATTATCACACCACACACGTATCACAATATCTTTGCCAGGTTAGGTCTTAGTCTCACATTGCCTCCAACCTGTTTGATGTTGTTGTCTGGTTACGTTGGTCCTTCTCACGTCTAGGCGTGAAAGTCCTTCGTCGTACGCTTGTCGCCGTCCTGTCTCTCTTTGGGCACGGACGTCCTCGTTCTCGTACAGTACTCAGTTCTCACTTGGACTTGGGTGTCTTGGTCCCCAGTCAGACTCACTCTCAGAAGAGCTGGAGGGATGACCTCACGTAGGTCCCACCTGCGACTCGACGTCTCGGCGTCCGTCTTTCCACTCTCGTTACAAGAACTCTGAATAGACAAAAGTCCCAACGTAACACTTGCTAAACACACAACATATTGGATCAATGAGAAACGTCACGTAACCTGGCTGATACAAATAACTCACACGTTCATTCACACACACACACGTGCTTCATAAACTATTTTCGTATCACCCCATCTCTGTCACTATCTTGAAACAGACTATAGCCTAACACTCTTGCTATACATTACTCTATACCCTGGAAAAGACTATGTTTAACCAACCACGTACTATCTTCATAGCGGCTTAGACATACACACTTCATATTCCTTTAGTCATCTAACTCGGTAAACAACTGTATACAGAAACACCGGTTACTTCACCGAATTCTAAACATACTATAACTAAACCAAACCTGAACACCGCTATACAACCACATTAATCTTACCTCGCATACTGTCTTTAACTAAACAACTATCAATACTACGTTTATAGAAACATACCTGAAATCTAGGCTTCAGAGTCTTGGAATGCGGGCTAGGTAATTCAAACAACCGTTCCATACGACAAAACAGCCCGCACTCCCGATCTAGACCTCTGACAGTCACAGCTTCCACCTAGAACTCACTAAACAGAACTCACTAAAAATTCCCGTGCTAACCATGTCTTACATATTCCACGTGGGCAGCAGGCCCCACGGACTTTCGGCCCAACAAACCGTTAACAAAAACCCTACCGTACTAATCCTATTGTGCGAGCACTATGCACAAGCATAGAGCTTCATCACACAGAAACATATGGAACCAGATTTTACATTCCACTTGAGTTTGAAATCCTAACAGCACATTTGCCTTATTATCAAGGGGCACTGAATGACCGTCTGAGCTTTGAACTAACTTTCAATGACTACTCCAAAGTTATAAAATCATCTGATCTCAGTGCAACATATAAGATCTCTAACATTTCTTTGGAATATGAAATTGTCACACATACTGAACTAGCCAGACTCATTCAAAATCAATACCAGTCAAGACTTCCAATTTATTATGACCGAGTGATTAGACATAGTTTAATCAATAAAGACAAGTGCGACCCAATGTGGAATATAAACTTGAACACACCTGCCAGGTCACTGAAAGGTATACTCATGTTGTTTGTTGAACCAGTGGCTCCATACAAACGGGATTCAGAAAAATTCTACAATCCAAAGATTACACATTTGTCTTGTACAATCGAAGGCCGTCCTAATCAAGTGTACGCTTCAGGTTTGTTACCTTATCAACACTACGATGAGATCACAAAGTTTTTTGTGGGTGGAAGGATTAGAGATAAACCTGCAAACATTGCGTGCAAAGATTTACATCTGTATGACGTAAGGATTGGTCAGTACCTTACAAATAAGTATGCTCTTTGGCTAGACCTTCGTAGTACGGACGACGACTACCTTCATGGGTCAGGTCGAACTGTTGAGAACGGCAGTGATGGAATAACAATTCAGATACAAAAGAAGGTTGAAACTGCTGCAGCCATAAACATATATTTTTATTTGATTTATGATGCACAACTCAATATTGCAGAAAGCAGACTGAGTGGACACATATATTAAAATTATATTGTGTATTAAAATGAACCGGAGCTTGATGACCCTTGACCCACACTGTGGATTGTTTTGTGGTGCCACAGGGTGTGGGAAAACTGAATTTGTTCTTAACCTATTACAAACAAAATACATACACCACTTTGAAAACATTGTAATATTTTGTCCTACTATTAAACACAACAAAGCTTATCACAACCGTTTATTCATTTGGACTGACAACAACATTTACTTAGTTGACCCTGAGAAAAAACTGAATGACTACCTACAATATTTTTACGAGCAATTTGAAGGACAGTCAACATTGTTTATTGTTGATGACTGTTCTGCAGAGAAAGACATTGTCAAAAAGAGAAACACATTAGCAGAACTTGCTTTCAGTGGCAGACACGCAAATGTAAGTGTATGGATTCTCACTCAGAAATATAATGCTGTACTGAAAGATTTTCGAGAACAGTTAAAGTTTATCTGTTTGTTTTACTGTAAGGATCGTGACAGCTTTGAAGACTGTCTCAGAGAGAATGATGTCATCCCAAATAAGCATGAACGTGATGATGTAAAAAATAAACTGAAATCAACTAAGCATCTAAAGCTCATTTTAAAGACAGATCAGCCCACAGGGTATGGGTTAGTAAATTAATTTATACATTTGTTTGTCCAATAAAAAATGACAGACGGACAAACCCAAGTGTTTGATGTTACAGAATGCTTCAAAGATGTTATGCACTTTACTGACTTAAAATCACGTGTGTTTGAACCCAGCTTTAAACTCTCAACACCGACAATAAGAATATACACGACATATAATGTTACTTTGGAATATTCAGATGGATTACCACGTTATGATTATGAGACTGTTGATCTTAAGACAAATGCTTTTAAAGTTTATAATGCTAACAGTGGCCACTTGCGTTGGTTTGAGGTACTGTGTGAAGACATATTTGATCAATTAAGAAAACTACATTGTTACATTGAAAGTGTTACATTCAATAAAGTGATATTACACCTGCAGGACAAGACTTCAAGACAAACACCAGGAAAGTAGTTGACTTGTTTATCATAACTACAGATAATACAGTATTACATATGGTGTGTCAGCGGTAATTTTTTTTTCATTTATTATTTTGTCCGACAAATAAAAATGACGGACAATGTTCAAAGCCCATCAGGCTCATCAGGTTTAAGAAACGTGTTTCACACAACAAACTTGCCTATATCAAATACTAATAATGTCTATGAATCGATAGAAAACTCTTTTTCTGTCATACAAGATAATCTTCTTACAGGCAGTGTGAAGATACAGATTGTTGCCAAAATAGAATTTACTAGAGTAGACGGTGAAGTGATTGTATCGTACATATCAACAAGACAACACACAGTTAACACAAGAAGGGAATTAGAAAACGTGTTTAGAGACAGACTATTACCTGACTTCCTCCAAGCAATTGACAGTGCAAAAATGAAGGGGTCTGGTTGGCATGAAGGTCATGTACATGAACTACAACTAAAGCAGTCAAGGTATCATCCTATACTAGGCAAATCATGGATACCACTGCCAACAGAGGTTGCAAACAAAAAGGCTGTCGTCAATATTCAGAACAATGACAACTATTGTTTCATGTGGTGTGAGCTTGCTAAACTACACTTTATAAAATCAAAACCTGAACGTGTATCTAACTACACTAAATTTGTAAATGAACTCAACTTCAGTGGCATTGAGTTCCCTGTTAAAATAGAGGACATAGACTTGTTTGAAAAACTAAATCCTGGTATATCTGTAAATGTGTTTGTGTGGGATAATGAGTCTGTCGACAAGTTACAACCCATTAGAGTATCACCACTTGCTCCAACCTATGGTCAGTCAGAAGATAAGCATGTTGACATGTTGCTAATAGGCCCTGCCGGTGATAATGATAACTTCCATTACACAATTATCAGAAATATGTCACGTCTAATTCATGGGCATACAACAAAACACAATGGCAAACAGGAAGTGTGTAAAGGATGTTTACAAAGGTTCTCTTCTATTGCAGTGGCACATAAACATGTTTTACACTGCAGGTCGGCTGATGACATACAAACTGTACTTAAGTATCCAGATCCTGGTAGTCAAGTTTATTTTAAGAACTATGGGAATCAACAAAAGCTGCCGTTTGTAGTGTATGCTGATTTTGAATCACTGGTAGTACCATATGAAGGTCCTGTTCCAGAGTCATTACCAAAGACTATAAAACTAAGTGACCAAGTGGTGTGTTCTTTCGGATATATTATTGTTAGGTCAGACGGACAGCATACCGAGCCTGTTATCTACAGGGGTGAAAATGCAGCATGTCTGTTTTTAACAGAAATGAGACATCTGTATAGTCAGGTAGTACAGTATCTCACAACATGTCAGATGCCTTTGGTGATGACAGAAGAAGACAAATTAAAATTTGATACAGCTGAGATGTGTTGGATTTGTGAACAACCTCTGGGGGGTGATAAAGTTCGTGACCATGATCACATAACTGGGCGTTACAGAGGTGCTGCACATAACAATTGTAACTTATTATTAAAAACAGATCCTAAGACATATAAGTTACCAATCTTTTTTCACAATCTCAAAGGATATGATTCACACATTATCATGCAGGCTGTAGATGAGTCTTACAAAAACATAAGTTGCATTGCCCAGACAACTGAGAAATACTTAACTTTTAGGTTAGATAAATTAGCATTTTATGACTCTACGCAACATTTGTCTTTAGGGTTGACTAGTTTGGCAGAAGGACTGACTGAGTATCCAATAACAAGTAAATATTTTGAACCAGACTTGATTAAGAAAGGTGTGTATCCATATGAGTACATTGATCATTGGGTTGTGTTTGAGGAAACAAGACTGCCACCAAAAGAGAAATTTTATTCTACACTTAATGGAAAAGGCATTTCTGACTGATTACCAGCACGCACTTGATGCGTGGGATAAATTAGGGTGTCAAACGATTGGTGACTACCATGACCAGTACTTGAAAGCTGACGTTTGCTTGCTAGCAGACGTATTTGAAAGTTACCGTGAAAAGGGTTTGTTACACTATAAGCTTGACCCGGCTTGTTACATAACTAGTCCTGGCATGACATGGGATGCATTTTTGAAATCCAGTAAGATATCTATAGACCTGTTGTCTGATCGTACGATGGGTGAAATGGTGGAACGTGGATTGAGGGGTGGTATTAGTATTGCAGCGAACAATTATGCAAAAGCAAATAATAAATATCTGGACGGCTTTGACCCCTCAAGCCCTGGGTCAAGGTCATTCATTACCTACGTGGACGCTAACAATTTGTATGGCTGGGCGATGTGTGAATTATTGCCCTTGAAAAACTTTTGTCTGTATGATTTGTCACAGTATGATGTAACACAGTCAGGGTTAACAAACTATATTATGACTCTTGACCAAAACGATCCGAAGGGTTGGATCTTTGAAGTAGAGCTAGAGTACCCACACCACCTACATGATTACCACAATGATTATCCGTTGGCTGTTGAGAAAATGAGTATGACAGGAAAAAAAAAAGACACCAAACTTGTGCCAAATTTGAATGACAAATTCAATTACGTTTGTCACTACCGCTTGTTACAGTTTTACATCAGACATGGGTTAGTACTAAAGAAAGTTTACAGAGGAATTCAATTTGATCAGAGTGCTTTCATGAAAGATTACATAATGAAGAACACAACATTGCATGCAAGGGACGGCAACACTGCATTTGACAAAGACTTCTTTAAGCTTATGAACAATGCCTGTTTTGGCAAGACAATGGAAAATCCTCATCACCGCAAAGATGTGAGACTTGTCACAACTGAATCAGGTGCAATTAAACTTACAGGTAAGCCACAGTACACAGGGTACAAAGAGTTTCATTCATCATTGTATGCAGTGTCACTCAAAAAAAAAAGATTGTTAAACTGGACAAGCCAGTATTCATTGGTATGGCAATTCTTGAGTTGTCAAAACTGTTGATGCTTGAATTTTATTATGATTACTTCAAACCAAAATATCCTGAGTGTCGTCTGCTATACACTGACACTGACTCTATGATCATTGATGTGTGTACTGAAGACTTTTATGAAGACATGAAAACAGAACTACACATGTATGACACGTCTGACTACCCTAAAGATCATCCACTGTACAGCACACAAAACAAAAAAGTGCCTGGAAAGTTTAAGGATGAACTGAATGGTGTGCCAATAGTTGAGTATGTTGGTCTGAGATCAAAAATGTATTCTATACTGCATCAGAAAGGTAGTCAGTCAAAAGCCAAAGGAATTAAAAAAACAGCAATAAAAAATAAAGACATCCGTCATGAACATTATAAGCAAGTATTAGATGGTGCATTAATGCCTGATTATCCAAACAAGTCACTGAGATCAAACAAACATAATCTTGAAATAATCCAAACACATAAGAAGTCACTTGCAGTTGGAGACACGAAACAAGTGTTTCATAGTAAGGAAAAGGCTTATGCACCTGGACATTACAGGCTCAAGTTATCTGAAGACATAGCCGATGAACTGGTTGATGAATTAATTGATGAGTTAGTTACTGAAATGAGTAACGGTGTCTGGGGGAATAATCTGTAATTCTTCTCTGACAAATGCCCTCTGTGGCGCAGGGTCATACAGATAATATATTGTTGCATCAGGACCGGGGACTATTTTTTTAATATTGTGTACAGACGTTGACCAGATGGGGTCTGTTGCCCTGCGTCTGTCGTCGTTCTCAGCCTCCCCTGGCTGATATAAATATCTCACCTGTTTAGTAAACAAGCTTGTGTCGGGTGCTGGGGTTGGTCCTGTTTTTGGCTTTGCAATTGTTTTCAATTTACAGTGGAGTCCAGTTAACACGAACTCGCTTAACACGAATTTCCGGTTAACACGAACCGCTTTTGCATTCCTGGCTGACGGCCTTCTTATTATGTATTAAAATTTCACTGATAACACGAAATGCTTAACACGAAATTTCGCTTAACACGAAGCTGTTTTCGGTTCCCGACCAGAGCAATTTCACTATTATTCACCTGTTTAACACGAACACACATTCCAGTCTCAAACACCAAAAACCGATTCATGAAAGGGGCACTGCACGTGTCGCTCTCGTGCTGTAGTACACACGACACATGAACAAACTCTAGCCTGTGATTGGCTGAATAGCCTTCAGTCATTGTAATCCGTCTTCTCATTGGCTAGTGTTTCTGAACTTTATTTATGCATCATTCGTGTACCAACACTCCCTCAATTCAGTTAACTACCGATCACGGCTACCCCCAAGGTAAAACAGAAGTCGACTACGCTTGAAGTGAAAAACAAGATTAATGAGATCCACGATTGTCTCTCTACACGGGCTGTCAATAACGCAAGCCTGACTTCGATCATGGCCCGTTTTTTAAATGACTTTGACTGTGTTGCTTTTACCAATGCCAGATGCCCGTGTTGCTTTTACTTTACTATGGATTTTACCTGATGAATTTTACATTAACTACGTGAGCTGTACACATATCCTTGTGTTTTCCTAGCGAGCTGAACGTAATGTAAGTTAGTTAGTTAGTTATTTGGGTTTAACGCTGAGCAGGCGACTAAGGCCATCTCACGGCGGTGAACGTAATGTAAGCATATATAGTACAATAATGTGCACTTTTATGACCTCGTACTCATTCATGCACGCATCTCTTACACACTTTTTCCTTGCCGGGAGGGCCGTGATCAATTTTGAGGCCATATTGGTTAACACGAAATACGGTTAACACGAAGTGATTTTCCGTATCCCCAGAAATTCGTGTTAAGCGGACTCCACTGTAATAGCATCAACAGGCTTAGGATGACCTTCATTGTTCATTGCTTTTATCACATGTGGTAATCTCTTTACCCACTCTGTGTTACGCGTGTCATGCATGAGTTCCTTTGAATACTGGTAACTGAAAAGTCTCTCTGATAATTGTTTGTTAAAGTTCTCTACAATTGCCTGTGATCTGTGTACACCTGGAATGCCTCGTCTGACTATTACGCCATGCTTCGCAAATAACTGATTAACAGCACCTTTGAATTCTGATCCGTCATCAACTTGAACAAGTCTGGGGTATCTTAAAGGGCCTCGACTATATATCTTTGATAACGCTGTAGCAACTATTGTAGCTGTTTTGTCAGATATGGGTTCAGCATCTTTATACCTTGAAGCTATGTCAACGACAGTCAAAGCGTACTTGTATCGTTTCTTTCTTATTGTATCATGTGGTAGGAACAGGAGGTCCATTTGATGTGTGTCATTGGGGGTAGTGTTTTCAAAATGGGGTCTAGATATTTTTCTTGGAGCAGGGAGATATATCTGCCAAATTGCCTGTCTCTGTAACCATTGTTTGACTTGATTGAGTGTTATATCTCCGCCCACAGCGGCATGTAATTTCTGAATAGCTGTTGCTCCTTTCCAATATCCGATTGGAGAGTAATATATTTTTGATAGTTTATTTTCTACCCCGGGGTTCATTTCTTCTAGCAATATAAAGTCCAGTAAAATAAACAAATGTCATTCCCACTAGAACAAAGATTATCTCCCCGTTTCTTTGTTGTGTGCTTGGTTGATAGTAGTCACTAAGTTTTCATTTTGGGATAGACATGTCATTACCAGTGACTAAAAAATACTCACGGATTGCTTCGTCTGTATTTGAAAACGTATGCTGTGCGTGGCCTTCTAGCCTCAGTTTTTCATTAATGAAATCAAGTTTCTCAATTCTATTCTTTTCATAATCCTGCAGGGCTTGAGCGAGTTTCTCTGATGCCTCATTGTGACGCTTCATTTCTTTTGCAGATTCCTCTCTACCTACTTTTGAAAAGAGATAATTTGAGCCACTAAATGCCAGGGCATTGACCATCGCGCCTCCAATTATTACTGCCAAAGTCGCCATATTATTTTTATTTACATAGAAACATTTTCGGGAATAATTCCCTGCTTGACAAGAAAATCTTTTGTCACAATCGATGCTGTAACAACTACAATTAGCTTAGCGCTGTCTTCAAAGTCTAATCTACTCAAGTCTGCTGATTTCATTTTGAGTAGATTTTTTCCTAGCATAGAATAAGCTACTGCTAGTCCGCTGATTATGGCAGAATGATACACAAGGTTCATTATGTTCTTTGTGTCGCTCATTTTCTAAGGCAATAAAAATTAAAATAATATTTTTATTTACTGCATATAAAATGGGTCAACGGCTTTGGGTGTTACTGGTAATGTGGCGACTTCTGGTTTTGTTTTTGAAGTGTCTGATTTTTTGGTCACTGTACGAGTCTGTGGTTTGTATTTTTTGTATAATTGATACCCTACGTAACCAAATCCGACAACAAATCCGGCAATTATATATTTTGTTGATTGAGGTTGGTTAGGGTCAGGGTTAGACTTAGTTGTTTGTCTCTCACTTTGTTGTGGGTGTGATAGTATTGACACTGGTCCTGACGGTCCTGACACCTGGTTAGTTACATGAACCTTTTCTGTTTGTGTTTGAAGCTGTAATTTTTTCTGCTTGTTCCATTTGGCTAATCTTTTTCCTGCCTCAACGCGGCCTGGACTTTTAACCTTAGTCACAGTTTGAACCTGTGTCAAAACAGGGTCGGGGTTTGGTTGTGGAGTCGTCTGGGTTTCGTCCATTTTCTTCTGCAGTAAAATTTAATTTTGAAAAATCAATATGACTTCCGGTAACAAGTAAGGTTACCACAGGTGCAAGGTAATTTCCAAACTTGTAAAACATGAGGCATGCTAATTTGCCTATTGAACTTGAAACTATGGGGTTGCTTTCAAGGTCGTGTGATAGGCTGTCACTATCCACAGGTAGAAAGTGACTCACTGCTTTTGTGTATAGGCTTACTAGAGATCTACTTAAATCACGAGTCATTAATGAAGCGATGTGGTTTTCATATTTTGAATGAAGCTTGATTAGCTCGTCAGAGGTTAGAGATTCAATATCCTCTGTCATGTATTGTTTACCGAGATAAGCCTTTGATTTGCCTGACACAACTACAGACAAAAGACGCTGTTTTTTCGAGTCTAAGTCTTTGTTCTCTACAGCATTGATATCATTCAATAAAAGGAGTTCCTCAGGGTTCATTTATATTGTAATAATAAAATTTAAAACAAAAACAAAATTGCAGGCAACTTTAAAATTGTTATCAAGCAAAATCATGTTTTTCTAGGAAGTTACACTGAACAGTAATTTTACACGTTTACACCACTCAGCAATATTGCCAATAGTTTTTGAGTTTACCCCAGACAAGACTTGCCTGTCCTATATTATCTCTCTCAGTGGGCTTATTAATATCATGCTTCACAGATTTCAATTGTGATGTCATGTACAATAACCCTGTCCTTTAAAGCAAACATACCTGACACAGTATTGGCGATTATTGGCTTTGCAGTAAATTATAAATCACACTCTGGTCAAGTGAGAGCCAAATGAAACATCAGACGTAACCTACTGGTTACCACACACGGCCTGTGCCGCACCACATACAGCCCGAGATAAGTTTTCAAAAGTCTGGATACACAGTTACAGTCAAGTAAATTAAAAATGGAACACTTACCTTTGAGCCAAGGCGGGGGAGCTGTTTCGACTTAATTAGTCTCATCAGAAAGGTCATCAACCCTTGACAGCTCATTGAAGATGAAAAATTTTCGTGGCCACCTATATGTACCAAAGACCACATGACAAAAGCCAAACAGGTGTATTGCTCTCGGATGTAGTTTCGTGTGTGTGAATGTGTGAGCTGTTGGTACATCCCTAGGAAAAACACTTGAACATGGCACTCCCGGGCTGCGTCGTCATAAACGCATACCACGTGAAAGTGAATTTCCAACACACCACACTAAGATAAAAATATTTTGTGGTGTGTAAAATTTGATGGTATGTTCAAAAGCCGAGAGCAAATGTAAGCCGCTTAAATTTCCATTCTCAGTAAGCTGCCTAGCGCTGTGGGCTGGGTTATATTCGAAAGACTGACAATAAAGCTCATTCTGGTTTGAACCAGTTCCAGGCTATAACAGTCATAAAGCATAAAGTTTACCTGCCTCTAACAAAACCTGTTTTGCTCAAAGACATAACATATGTTGTTTATTATCAAGTGTCGGTTGGCACTCACTTGGCAGTGGGCTTGAAATGCCATATGAATAGATTGCAGTGTCATGCAGTGCCTCACCCCACTAGCAACTGAAAATCAACAACACGATACAGTGTACAGAAACCGGGCTCACAAAACTTGCTCGACAAGTCTGGTCGGGTAGCGTTAAGACTCGTCAGGTTGTTCCTCATTTAGATATGTATAACATTTTGAATAGACCAAGATTGTTTTTAGACTCAGGCATGACTGGATCGGACTAAGTCTTGCCAGTTAGTGTTAATTTGACCGGATGGTTTTGTTATAATTTATTCATGGGTCTATTTACCGGTTGAGATGTATGACGTAAGCTCTGTAAACCGGTAAGTTGTATATGCGTGTCTGTGTTGTTTGAGTGTTAGTGAGTGTGTGTGTGTGTGTGTGTGTGTGTGTGTGTGTGTGTGTGTGTGTGTGTGTGTGTGTAGGAGGTTTGACTACATCTTTTTGGGTCTATGGTGTATGTTACATATGTATTAAAGCGATCTATGTAAGCAAGTAAATTAATTTTCTCAGTGCACTGGGGTCCTGTTCTTTTCATGTTCAAATGAAGTCGGTAGCAACGGGGCAGTGTAAACAACGCTGCTGGGGCCGAGGCTTTTGTTCACGTATGGCTTGTTGCCCTGTACTGTCTGTATTTAGATCATTGTAGTCAAGTTAAGTGTACACAGTGTAGTTATGCGTCTGTCGTAATACGGGGCTCATGTAAATCTGTGAATCTAACCCTCTATGTACAAGGCCAGATACCGTCAATCTAACTTTCAGTGGAAACCAGACTTAAAAGGCCTGTGTTAAAAAAGAGATACTTGTGTCATTTTACATCAGTGACACAGTCAATAAAATAGCTTTTGTTATAACATGCCATTATGCTCGGGCTGTGCCCACACAGGAATTTCTAAAGACCTCTCTTGCCATGTAAAAGTAGTGTTTACACAGTGTGGCCTTTGAATGGGCGCGGTGAAAACATGTCCCCACCTTATATGCATTAAAAGGGGATTGTCAGTCTTGTCATGTGTAAACGTGTGTTGTACAGAGCTTGTGAGTTTTCGGAAATCGACTCTGACAGTATAGAGAGACAATGGAGAGTAATTTTTTAATTATTTGGGGTGTGTAAATGACATTATTATATTTAACTGAGTGCACTATCAGGATTTTGGTTTGATTTGAGAGAAACGGCAGTGTAGAAGTTAATGACCGTAATTAGTTAATTAATTAAGGTCATTAGGTGTTGACAGAGACAATAGTTATAGAGAGAGACAATAGGAGATCAGTAAGATAATCAGATCAATGAGGCCGCATCAGTCATGCTTGTCACTTTTAAAAAATCAAAGGGTTGATTGGGTAATAACTCCCGTCTGCTTTCTCTACCTATTTTTCGGACAAAATCCAAAATCTACGCGACACACTCGACACCCTGCCTCCTCCGCCTTGCCCTCCCGACCCCACCTTTTCCGGCACTCCCCTCTCGTCCTTCCGCACCGTCTCTCAGGATGAAGTCCTCAAGACCATAAAGTCCATGCCCTTCAAAACCTGCGAACTTGACCCCCTCCCAGCTTCTCTCTACCGTGACGGCCTTCCAAAACTTCTACCCTTCATTACCGACATCATCAACGCATCTCTAGAAAACGGCTCCGTCCCCGATATCTTCAAGTCCGCCATCGTCCGTCCTCTCCTCAAAAAACACAACCTCGACCCAAACGAACTCAAGAACTATCGCCCAGTCTCCAATCTCTCTTTCCTGTCCAAGCTTCTTGAGAAGGTTGTTCTCAACCAGCTCAACCTCCATCTCACCGACAACAACCTCCTCAGTCCATTCCAGTCTGCCTATCGCAAACATCACAGCACTGAAACAGCCCTTCTACATATCTTAAACGAGCTGCTTCTCTCCACTGACTCTGGCAACATCTCCCTTTTTACACTACTCGATCTCTCTGCCGCCTTTGACACTATAGACCACTCTATCCTCCTCCACTGACTCCACCACTCCTTCGGCATCACTGACTCTGCTCACTCCTGGTTTCTCTCCTACCTCTCTGACAGACAGCAGTCCGTCACCATCAACGGCGTCTCTTCCAACCCGGTAATGCTCTCCTGCGGAGTTCCACAGGGATCCGTCCTGGGCCCGGTCCTTTTCACACTCTACACCTCTCCTCTGTCCAACATCATCCAGTCTCACCGCATACACCACCACCTCTACGCTGACGACTCACAACTGCAAGACAAAGACAAACTCGACAACACTCAGTCACTACTGACTCGCACGGCTGACTGCTACAAAGACGTGAAAAACTGGATGACAGCAAACAAGCTGAAACTGAACGACGACAAAACGGAAGCCATGCTGGTAGGCACTCGCCAAAAACTCTCCCAGCTCCCTCCCTCTCTCCACCTTCAACTCGATAGCACCCCCATCTCCCTCTCTGACTCGGCCAAGAACCTCGGCGTCATCCTCGATTCCTCTCTGTCCATGACCAACTTCGTCTCCGCCACGACCCAGGCATGCTATTTCCACCTTCGCCGCATCAGTCAGATCAGAAAATACCTCACTACCGAAGCTGCCACCAAACTTGCTGTCTCTCTCATCTTATCTCGCATCGACTATTGCAACTCTCTCCTTTCCGGTCTCCCTCAATCCACCATCTTCACTCTCCAACGCGTCCAGAACAATGCTGCCCGCCTCGTCCTCAGAAAGAAAAAATCCGACCACATCACACCCCTGCTCAAACTCCTTCACTGCCTCCCCATCCCCCAACGCATCCAATACAAAGTTGTGTCTCTCTGCTACAAATCCCTGAACAACTGCGCTCCTGCCTATCTCTCCAACTTACTTCACCCCTACACACCTTCCCGCTCCCTCCGCTCTGCCTCCGACCCTCTCCGCCTCCACATCCCTCGCACCAAACTTAACACTTTCGGTCCCCGCTCCTTCTCCGTCTACGGTCCATCCATCTGGAACACTCTCCCACTCTCTCTCCGTCAGAAACACTCTCTCTCCTCCTTCCAGTCCGCCCTCAAAACTCACCTCTTTCAACAGTTTTAGCACTATATCACCGCACTCCCCACCCCAAGCTGACCGTCGTAATGTATTTCACTGTTTGTGGTACGTGAGTCATTGTCTAAAGCGTGCGCATGCGTGCGCGAGTTGTGAGTGTGCGCTTAGAGTTATAATTATTATAAGATAAGCGCATTATAAATACCGTAATTATTATTATTATTATTATTATAACGGGGGCGTAATGGGGTCAAAAATTTTATTATTAAAAATGACGTAATTTAATGACTGGTGCGGTCTTATTGAATTCATTGCCTTACGGATCTCCTATTGTCTCTCTCTACATTCACCAACTGTGACGTCAGGAAATACCCCCCCCCCCCCCTGTAGGAACAAAAATCGTTTTTCCACCCTTACAGTTATTACATATCGATGGTTTCTAACAAACAAACAAACAGACAAAACAGAAAACCCCACCCAAGCCCAAGCAACAACAACAACCCAAAAAACCAAACAACAACAATGAAACCCCCCAAACAACAACAACAACAGCATTAAGGTTTCGCACGTTTGGCGATAAAGAGATAAGGTAACGCTTCTTAGACTGGCAGAAACATTTAACAACGCAGGGGGTGGGAGGTGGGGGGGGGGGCGGGATGGGGGAGGGATGTATGTGGGGTGGAGGGGGGGGGGGAGGGAGAGACAATGACAATGACAATTATTCTTTATTTTACAACGGTGAAAGTTTTGGCTGGCACAACCATTTTTCGAACTTGCCGTTTCTAATCTAATCTACAAATAATGAACAAAGTGTAAAAATATTATATTGAAAATAAAAATAATGAATTAATTTTTTTAAGTGCGCGCACACACACACACACACGTGCTCACACATAAACACACACACACACACACACACACACACACACACACACACACACACACACACACACACACACACACACACACACACACACACACACGCTGCATAATATAGGGTCGCAGTGAAAGTATTACGATAATGACGAGAGGTAATTGAAGATATTGGCTCTAAAATACGAAAGGGTTGTTGATATTGTAACCTTCCTAGGCAAAGTGTTCCACAGGCGCCCACTCGGCACCGGCCTCCACGTGGCGTGGGTGGGTATTCTCCTCAGTCACTGACTGAGTGGGCTAGAAAAGGGCTGCCATCTTTGTCCAGGATTAGGACTTGATGTCAGCAGATATGTTGTTCAGTCTTTTTCATTGGTCCGGTTTTGAAGGAGCCGGCTGTGCTAACCCAGGTCCTACCATGTTGGATTGGTCCTTAAAAATACTCGCCGTGAGCTTTTGGTCTTTTGGATCCCAAGTGTTTGCCGTGCTTGGAGATCCGTGTCGGGGAAGAAGAGGATCCTGGTGGGTGGGGTTCCCTTTGGGTTGCGGCTCACTGGTGCCAACACTCCACTTTGGGCCGGCCTTGACTTCTACCTAAACGGGAGGCTAGTCGTACCGGCCTAGTCAATCGGCTCTTGTCACGTTGAGCCCTATCCTACTGTTGACATGCGGGTTGATATACAGAGCACCATGCTATAGCCTCTGCTGCTGATTAGGTGCTTTACGCCACTATTCCCCTGCATTGAAAAGTGTGATAGATGGCGGTGGCTCAGACGGTTCAATCAGGCTTACCCCTTTGAGTATATCTTTCGGGCAGTCTCCGTTCTGCGTCGGCTGGAGACCCGCCGACAGTTGCACTTTCCCTTGTTGGGCTCGGTGGCGGGCGGGACCCCCGGGGGATGAATATCTCTACTATTATAATATGGAAAAAACAACAACAACAAAAAAACCTGGCACAGAAGCGGCACATAGCCACCGACATTGAACATGACAGTGACTCGGACTGTGAGGAAGCGACGCCTCAGGCGTCGTCAGTATGGTCTCGCTTCCTCATTGTCCATAGCAAGGTGAAGGAGAAACCTGTTTCCAAGCTGCATCCTTTTCTGGTGTGGGAGACCCTCGGGAGCCGTGTTGGCAGGCCTGATGCCCAGCGCATCAGGTCTGGTGACTTGCTGGTAGAATGCCGTACCCGGGCACACTCCAGCAGGTTACTGAGGCTCTCTTCCATCGGAGACACTCCAGTGGAAGTCATACCCCACAAAACTATGAATTCGTCAAGAGGCGTGATCAAAGATCAAGCTTTAGCAGAACTGTCAAAAGATGAACTTGTACGGAACCTTAAGTCGCAGGGGGTGACTTACGTCAGGTGCTTCGCTTCCAAGCGAGGTGGTGGGGACATCCGTCTCCCTACCATCATCCTGACGTTTGGCACCCCCACCGCTCCTACTACCATCTGGGGAGGTTACTACTCCTTGAAAGTGAAGAAGTACGACCCTCTCCCCCTCCGGTACTTTAAGTGCCAAAGGTATGGCCATGGGCAGAAGACATGCCGCCAGGCAGAGGCTTCATGCGCCCGTTGCACTAAGCCCGGACACTCTGCTGAGTCCTGCACAGCCACCCCCATGAGTGTGAATTGCCAGGGGGTGCATATGGCTTCGGACAAGAAGTGCCCTCGTTGGATATCCGAGTTCAAGATTCAGCAGGTGCGCGTGGAGAAGGGGCTATCTTTTGCGGACGCAAAAAAGCTGGTTGACGGCCCTGGTGCAGCTGCTGCTGCCCCAAACTCTAACACCTCTGTGTATGCTTTCAGTGCTGCAGTGGCAGGCAAGCGCCCCACCAAAGATTTCTCATGTCAAACCCCAACTTCTTGGTTGGGGGCAGAGCCTCGGATCCTCTCGCCCCTGGAGAGTAACCCTCTTCCGGTGGTGACGAGGAGCCAAGGAACGCAGAAGGCGGACACTGCCGGTCCGGTAGTACCGCATTCTGTTGCCCCTAAGCCTCAGCCCCCACCCAAGCCTGTCAGTTTGTCTGTTCCAAAGGCTTCTGGCTCTGGTCAGCCTTCTAAGGCCACTAACTCTAGCGGCAGGAACGCTGCCCAGGACCAGAAGTCTAATAAAGCTATGGGACCGCTGTGCGCACGGGCCCAAAAGGGGAACACTGATGTCCCCATTTAAAACAAATATGCTGCATTGGAGGAGCGGATAGAGGGAGTGGAAGTTGTCGTTGCTGGTGCTGCGGCAGCTCCACTCCCTTCATCTCCGAAAAACCAGAGGAGACCCGGGAGCCGGCCCCCCTCTGTTTCTTCAACTCCTTCCAAGGCAAAGGAAAAGGGGGAAGGGGGGGGGGGAACTCTTCATCCCCAGATAAGACGTAATCGTGTACTCTCTGCTTCAGTGGAATTGTCGTGGTTTTCAAGCTAACTTTGAGGAATTACGTCTTTTAGTCAAGTTCTATAACCCCTCAGTAATATCTCTTCAGGAGACTTACCTGACGACTTCTGACCCTGTGTCCTTTAATGGTTTTAACGTTATACATAAAGGCTCTGATTCGGAGAGGCGCTCGGGTGGAGTGGCTCTTCTCATTAGTAGCCAAATTTTATGTAGCCCCGTTAGCATCGACACCTGTCTTCAGGCTGTCGCAGCTCGGGTTACCTTGAAGAAGACCATAACCATATGCAGTGTTTACCTGTCACCATCCCTGCGGCTCTGTAGTAATGACATTTTTAACCTGGTAGATCAGCTGCCCCCTCCCTTTATTCTCATGGGGGATCTAACCGTCACGCTCACCTTTGGAGTAGTGACCACCATGATGGCAGAGGTCAGATGTTAGAAGAAGTTTTATCTCACCTTAACCTATATGTCTTTAACGATGGCTCACCTACGTACTCTAACCCAGGTTCAGGATCTAGTTCTGTTCTAGACCTCACTGTGTGTGATCCTTCTCTCATGCAGGACTTTGACTGGAAGGTTCACCTGTGTGGAAGTGACCACTTCCCAGTAGTTCTGTCATCGGTCAGCTGTGAGGAGGATTCGCCAGTGGGGCGCTGGAATCTTAAGAAAGCTAACTGGCCTCTGTTCGCCTCCCTCTGTCAGTCTCGTATTACAGAGGAGGTGGTCATGTCAGCTGAAGAACCTGTTTCTTGTTTTACTTCTATTTTGTTGGACGTTGCAGGTGAAACCATCCCTAGCACTTCCACTTCAGTCCCTCGGAAGCCGAGAGTACCATGGTTCAATGAAGAGTGCCGCAAGGCCCAAAAAACGCGCAAATCTGCTCAGCGACGTGCTTTTCGTAATCCGTCGCAAGCGAATATTTTAACCTTTAAAAGACAGAGGGCGAAAGCCTGTTACATGTTTAAACTTGAACGCCGTGCTTCCTGGAGACGTTTCGTCTCATCTTTATCTTCTAGGACTCCATCCCAGAAAGTCTGAAAGGCTGTTCGAAAAATTAGGGGCAGGGGTGGCTCGGCTTCTGTCGGCCATCTTAGAGATGGTGCCATTTTGGTCACAGATAAAAAGGCTGTGGCCAATTTGCTTGCCTCCACCATTGCCCATAATTCTTCGACAGAACATTATTCACCCTTCTTCCAGAGAGAGAAGGAGAAGCGAGAGGCGTGTAACTGTGATTTTATATTGGATAACTCGGAAGACTATAATGCCCCTTTTACATTTTCAGAATTGCAGCAAGCCATGCAGAAATGTAATGACTGCTGCTGGGCTAGATGCCATCCACTATCAGCTCCTAACACATCTGCCTGAGGATTCACTCCTTGTACTTCTTAAGGCCTTTAACCATATCTGGATAACCGATCATTTCCGCCATCTTGGCGCCAGGCTGTGGTTGTGCCAATCCCCAAGCCGGGTAAGGATCCTTCCGACCCGGGCAACTACCGGCCAATCGCTTTGACATCGTGTTTATGCAAAACTATGGAACCCTTGGTCAACGCCCGCCTGGTGTGGCATCTTGAGTCACAGAGTCTCATCACAGACCTCCAGTGCGGTTTCCGGCGCTTCCGTAGTACAACTGACCATCTAGTCCGCTTTGAGTCGTTTATCCGAGATGCTTTTGTCAACAAGCAGCATATCTATGCAATTTTCTTTGATCTTGAGAAGGCATATGACACTGCCTGGAAGTATGGTATAATGTCTGATTTGTCGGACATGGGTTTTAAAGGGCGCCTGCCCGTTTTTATTCACAATTTTTTTGTCTAACCGGTCGTTCCATGTCCGTGTGGGATCCACCCTCTCCGACTCCTTCGAACAGGAAATGGTGTCCCGCAGGGCAGCATTCTATCTCCTGTTTTATTTAGCATTAAAATTAATAACATTGTAAAGGCCGTCAAGGATGATTCTGAATGCTCTTTGTTTGTGGACGACTTTGCTTTGTGTGCACGAGGTCGAGGACTTGCGTCCCTTGAGAGGCGTTTGCAGCTGTGCGTTGATCGCATCCAGGAGTGGGTATCTCTCAACGGATTCAAGTTCTCGCCCTCCAAGACAGTCTGTGTGCATTTTACTAACCAGACGATTTTTTTTCTCCAGAACCTAGCCTGAGCATTGCTGGAGTGCCAATTAAGGTGGCCAGGGAGGCAAAGTTTCAGGGGGTCATCTTTGACAAAAGACTGACCTTCCGCAACCATATTAATTACCTTAGAACCTCTTGTCAGAAGGCCCTCGACGTTTTCGTGTCGTTGGTCGTACTGACTGGGGTGCAGACCGCATTGTCTTACTTCGACTGTACCGGGCCCTTGAACGGTCCAAACTGGATTACGGCTCTGTGGTATATGGCTCGGCTTCCAGGTCTGTTCTACAGCGTCTGAACACAATTCATCATCAAGGTCGGCGAATATGTCTGGGGGCCTTCAGGACATCTCCAGTTCCTAGTCTGTATGCCGAGGCAGGTGAGCCTTCTCTCAAGCTCCGCCGCACTCGCCTCATGCTCAGCTACGTTCTGAAGCTGAAGGCCCATCCAGACAATCCTGCCTATGATTGTGTGTTTTTAACCCGTCGTTTGCAGAGATTTACGATGCCCATCCGGGAGCTGTCCGTCCACTTTCCTTCCGTGTCCGACCTCATCTGCAGGCGGCCAGAGTAGACTTGGACAAAGTTTCGGAATCTCTGCAACACATCACTCCACCCTGGCTATTATTACCAGTTCCTGACATCTTCAGTGCTGGACTTGACCGCCCACAAGAAGGACTGTACTCCACCAGCCATAAACCAACAGAGCCTCAATGAACTCCTTTCAAGTTTTCCTGGCTATTGTCGGATGGGTCCAAGTCTGAGGATGGGAGAGTGGCTGCGGCTGCAGTGTCCTCTCGCCATCCTAGACGCCCATTTAAGCTCCGCCTCCCTGACCATTCCTCTGTATTTAGCGCAGAACTACAGGCAATTCTGCTGGCACTCAAGCATGCCTATCAGTCTCGAGAAAGGAACTCCTGCTTCTGTCTTACTCTCTTTATGCCCTGCAGGCCCTTCAGGGCGCAGGAACAGACCACCCCTTGCTGGTGCAGATTTGAGAGCTTTACGCGGACTTGATGAAGGAATATTATGACATCATTTTTATTTGGGTCCCAGGGCATGTGGGCATCGAAGGCAACAGGATCGCAGATTCTGCTGCCAACGATGCCCGCAATGACCCTGTCCCTGACACACAGACTGTTTATAGGGATTTTAAACCTGTGATTAGTGCGTACATAGCCCGCGAGTGGCAGTCCGAGTGGGACAAAGAGGAAGCGAACAAGCTGCATGAAGCTCTTTCTACCGTGTCCGACAGTCGACCTTACCGCTGCGGCAGCCGCCGTTAGGAGACTGTTCTTCCTCGGCTCCACATCGGGCACACGTATGTTACGCACTCTTACTTACTAAAACACGATGAGCGTCCATGGTGTTTTGCCTGTGGCGAGCAGTTTTTGCTGTCTTGTGCCAATCTAACTGACACAAGATATAAACACTTTACAGCAGACTCCTTGAAGGTTTTGTTCCGGGATGTTCCCCCGGACAAAATCTTCAATTTCTTGAGAGAATGCAATATTTTTAACAAGATCTGAGCATTCATAGACTATGTGACTTTCCTTATTTTGCCCTTTTTGAGAGTCTGTAGACGTTTCTTTTAACGACTCGTGCGACATGTTAGCCTGACATATTTTTAAGGTATATTTACATCATGTCTTAAGACCTTTCTTTTAGTCTGGCTGACCAGATTTTTACCCATCCCACCGTGAGATGGCATTAGTCGCCTGCTCGGCGTTAAACCCAAATAACTAACTAACTGTTCCACAGGCTATGGCCTGAGAACGCTAAACTTGTCTTGTAGAGATCGATTCTAGGTCGTGGCACAATAATGGATTGCCTTGATCTTGAGTACGTTGGTGATGGAAAAGAAAATAGTTACTTAATATAATCAGGCATTTTGCTATTCAATGTTTTGAACATAATTATTCCCTTATTGTACATTAAATGATTTTTAAGGGGGAGAATCTCCAAGGTTTTTAATTTATTATCAGTAGTTGAGTTAGGGTCTGGAAGGATAAGTTTTGCGGCTCTACGATGAAGAGAGTTCAGTCTCTTTAACTGGACCTCGCTTGCGCCACTCCAAACTGTAGAAGCATAGTCGATATGTGACCTGATGTGGGCGTTGAAAAACAGCTTACATGTTTTTACATCAGTGATATATTTTAATTTGGCTAAAATGTAACGTTTCTTAGATATTATGTTGCATATGCTAGTAATATGACACTGCCATTTACACTGGTTATCTACAGTAACACCGAGAAGACGATGTTCTGTTACTTGGCTGATGGGTTTTCCTTGAAGAGACAAGCTGAGTGAGAAAGAGCCGAGCTGGTGCTTTTGACGCCAAACCATACATTCAGTCTTCGCTGGGTTTAGGATCATGGAATTGTTACTGCACCAGTTGTCGATATCTTGTAGTGCGTTTTATAGGTGTGTACTCAATAATAGATAAATCCTCGGTGGGCGTGTGTATTACAGCATCATCCGCGAACATATCGCATGGAACATTGTTATCGCTAATTGTGAGCGGAAGGTCGTTAATAAACAAAATAGAAGAGGGCCTAAAATAGAGCCCTGGCACACGCCATGCTTGACTAAGCAATGATTAGAATATGTACCATTAAGAAGGACTTTTGTCTTCTGTCATCCAAGTAGGATTTGAAGAACGTGGCAGCGCTGTTGGTTTATAATGACATTTTCTTTATCCGAATATAATGGTTTACTAAATCAAAAGCTTTACGGAAGTCTAAAAAGACTACATCTGTTAGTTTGGATTCATTGATAAATGCTAACCAGGTATCTGTCATTCTAATCAGCGTGGTGTGGCAGGAATGGTTTGGTCTAAAGCCTAACTGCAATGAATAGATAAGATTTCGGTTTTTTAAATATTTAGATAGATGTTTATGAATATGCCTCTCTAAAGGCTTTGACAAAACTGGTAGTAATGAAATGGGGTGAAAGTTGGTTATGCACGTGGGACCTTGCATTTTCATTTTTTTGAAGTTTTGACAGCCATATGCAACTAACTGGATATTGGTCGCTGACAGTATGATTATCAACTTGAGTGTTGCTAACTGCGAGAACCCCACCCGGGTCTGCCCTGGGGGACTTGGGTGGGGTTAGGTACTTTTTAGTTCCCAGGGTCACCCTGGTCATCCCCACAGGGTGGGTTTTCCTTTCTATTCTGGGGCATGTGTTTCTGTCTACCCGAGGTCCATTCATCTGTATTTGCCTTTTTAAAACTCTTCCTACTGTCTGCACTGCCTGTAGCTCTTGATATTGGATGTGTGTTGCCAAATGGTTTTAGCTTTATTTAGACCCCATGTTGTAGGTTTATTTAACGTAGTGGACTGGCTGGCGACATACATTCAATATTCTGTTGTTTTTTTTTTTTTTTTTTTACAAGCAGTGCAGGCACGTCCTGAGAAAGCCTTGTTGCTGTCGGGACGTTAAGCAATGTACAATCAATCAAGTACACTCCCATGATGGATGAGGTTTAAGAAAGTCAATATTAAAATCTCCACTAAGAAGCAGAACATCTTTGGTCTGAATGTCTGTTTTATCGATCGTGTGTAAAAAGCTATCGTATCACTCAAAGCCGGGTGGCTGCAGGGTTTCGATACAAAAACCCGACAAGTAAAGAAGTGGATTTAGAGTGTTTGATTTCTACCGAAATACATTCTACGACGTTTCTAGGTCTTGTCTCCTGCGGGTTATGTGTAGAATTGATTGATGGATATATACCGCTACACCTATCTCACTCACCCTGTAACTAGGTCTTGTCTCCTGCGGGTTATGTGTAGAATTGATTGATGGATATATACCGCTACACCTATCTCACTCACCCTGTAACTAGGTCTTGTCTCCTGCGGGTTATGTGTAGAATTGATTGATGGATATATACCGCTACACCTATCTCACTCACCCTGTAACTAGGTCTTGTCTCCTGCGGGTTATGTGTAGAATTGATTGATGGATATATACCGCTACACCTATCTCACTCACCCTGTAACTAGGTCTTGTCTCCTGCGGGTTATGTGTAGAATTGATTGATGGATATATACCGCTACACCTATCTCACTCACCCTGTACTGACGGATCCCCACCCGTGTCTGCCCTGGGGGATTTGGGTGGGGTGAACTACTTTTTAGTTCCCAGGGTCACCCTGGTCAGCCCCACAGGGTGGGTTTTCCCCTCTATTCTGGGGCATGTGTTTCTATCTACCCTTGGTCCGTTCACCTGTATTTTCCTTTTTAAAACTCCCCCTACTGTCTGCGCTGCTTGTAGCTCTTGATATTGGATGTGTTTTGCTAAATGGTCTTGGGTTTATTTAGCGCATTAGACCGGCTGGCGACATACATTCAAAATTTAGTTTAGTTTATTTTATTTTATTTCATTGAGTTTTTCACAATCAGTGCAGGCACGTCCTGAGAAAGTCTTGTTGCTGTCGGGACGTTAAGCAATGTACAACCATGTACTGACGGATCTCTCCTCAGTAGTAATAGAATAATTCGGGATGGCGATCGCTTTATTACTGATGTGGGAGGCCAAGCGAGTTTCAGTTAAACCCAATAGGTGAAAGTAGTTGGGGGCATTAACATAAACACAGACATCTTGAACTTTGTTTGCTAGGTGGTAGACATTTAGCTGACCGATTCTGAATCTTTGTCCTTTTTTCGAGGGTCCGCGCATGGCTTTACAATGTTTAATATAAAGAACCAGGTAACAAAATATCAACACAAAGTGCAAAAGCAGAAACTAAGAAACGAATATACATACAAGTAAATGTCAACAAAAGAAAGAAAAACTAAACTGAAGTTAAACACGGCAAGTAAACTAAACGGTTAACTTCAGGAACCCCCAACAAATAAAAAATAATAAAAATAAAAAAATAAAATAAAAATGGAAGTGAAAGTACAGTAGTGACTAAAAGTACGAAATCTGAGAAACAGACAAGAGTTAATGTCAGAGTTCACGTGAAATGAAGTCCATATGCTATTTAAACACACTTGCTTCGCCACTGTAAACATATAATATACGAGTCCGAGAGTGAGTGAATATGAAAAACAGATACACCAGTCTTTTGATTTTACTTCGATGATCATAAACTGTGAGTCAGGTGTACGGGCTGTCGAAAACAAAACACTGAAGTAGGAGAACGGGGGTTAGGGGGGTGGGGGTGGAGGGGGGAGCCTGGAGGGGGGGGGGGTGCATGCTGTTGCACTGCATTCACAAAAAGAAATCCTCAGCTGGCCGGAAAATCAAACGACGGCAGGTGTGTGTGCGTGCGTGCGTGTGTGTGTGTGTGTGTGGTCTGTGTGTGATGGTGTGTGTTAGTATGTGTGTGTGGTGTGTGATGGTGTGCGTGTGTGTTTGTGTGTATGTACTGTATGTGTGTGTGTGTGTGTGTGTGTGTGTGTGTGTGTGTGTGTTTGGGGGGATGGGTGAGGGGTGGGGAATGAGATAATATGACTAAAATGTATGGTCTGGCAACAGACTTTCACCGGAGGGGGGAAGGGGGGAGGGGTGGTGGAGGGGGGGAGGTGGGCGCGGGGAATGGGGGCGGGGGGAGGGGGGGATGACATATTATGACTTTCACATTTCACGAAAGAACCAGGGCGTTTTCACGGGGGAGGAGGGGGGAGGGGTGAGGGGGGGGGGTGAGATATTATGACTTCCACGTTTCACGAAATAACCAGGGCGTTTTTACGGATCATAAAAATCATATTTTGGTTTTCATTTTTCACGACGACCCCTTATTTCACAGATCACTAGCATAAAATAAATTGCGATCACGAAAACCGAAACAAACGGCAGTCACGAATCACGATTTTAGGTCATTCCCCCCCCCCCCCCCCCCTTTTTTTCAGTGTCCTCAAAACACTACATCAAACGGAAGCGAGAAACTTGGTTTTCGTTTTGCTGTAAATCTTCTCAAAAAGATAAACACATTGTGTCTTCTCTTCGACCTGAATCAGTGCTGCGAACCGGCAGGCACAAGCCTGCCGGTTTGCAACATTTAGGTCGTAGGAGAATACACAATATTAGTTGCAAATAGTTTGGTTTTTTTTTTTTTTTTTGGTTTTTTAACCACAGGTAGAGATCCTCTTCTAATAGTAATAGTAGGGGTTTTGAGGAGATGAAAGAGGAATTGATACGATGTTAGGAGCCGCGTTGCACAAAAACGCAAGCGACTGGAACAGACGTATGGCTGATAGCTAGAGTCGGGGCTGTGCCTTTCTCTGCATGTTTCCACTTCCCTACCACTGTATGTACACTGTAGGCCTACGTACATCTTTGTGTCTGAACTCTTGGTTCATTCAACGACCAAAAGCCAACACCATCCAAGAAACACGAATACAAATTGATCTCAACAAGTGGCATTGATCCTCATGAGCCCTTGCTATCGCGGGGGCTCATGAGGATCTATGTCTCTTGCAGATGGATCGAGTTCACTTTTCTCGGCAGTGAAGGGGTTAGGGAGAAAAATGACAGCCAGCCAACCTAACAACAAACAAACATCAAACGAGGAGCTAGCCATCCAGAAAAAAGGGCTAACAAACAACGAAACAAAAAAAATGAATGAAAGAACGAACCCGCAACGAACCGAAGATGAACAAACGAGCATTCGTTCGTTCGTTCATTGGTTCGTTCGAACGAACAAATGAACAAACTTACTCACTGATTCACTGGCGGATTACACACACATTTTCTATAAAAAAAAAAAAAACGCACAGGTGGCCGACAGGCAGCAGACAGACAGACAGGCAGGCAAACAGACAGACAGACTGTTGTGCTGTAATGTAGTCTAAAATGCAAAAGGCGTTTCAATTCATGTCTCTGGTTTTATGAAAATGTATGTCTATACTTCCAGTTTCATAAATTTGTCCGAATACGTTGCCTGAATAATGCAACAGTGTCTGTGCAATATAAATCGTTCTAACTACATGCATGAAAAGCTGTCATACGGGGTGCCCTCAAATCCACTGACGCACACAAACAACATGACCGACCGAAGCACAGGGCTGTTTCCCTTGAATAACCACGCACTATTCCAGTCCAGCCACACTCAGGCTCACGCCGTCACACACACACGCGCGCATGCACGCACACCGGCACACACATACAGAAAACAGATCTGCAACCGGTTGGATGCGTCACTGACTTTTTTGCTCCGAGGCTACTCAGTGATTCTCTCTCTCTCTCTCTCTCTCTCTCTCTCTCTCTCTCTCTCTCTCTCTCTCCCTCTCTCTCTCTCTCTCCCCCCCCCCCCCCCGCTCTTCAATAAAAAAAAAAAGGTTCGGTTTGTCTTCTGTTTTGTTTTTGAGGGATATTGGGGCTGAGTTGGTATACCAATACTGTACTGTATATATACTGTATACTATATAATATATACTGTACCTAGGTTAAATACAAATACGAATACAAATATCTTTATTGTCCCAAGATGGGATTGTTTTCAGCGGAATGGTTGTAAAACAGTTGGAAAAACAACAAACGTGAACAAAAAACAAATAAATACATTTGACCGACTAGAACACACCGACCGATTAGAGTGAGTATGTGCACGTATATAACACCACAACCACCTGTAATGTTAATATCCACCTAGAAAGAAAACGTCCTTAAAAATTAACTGAGACGACACTACCTTATACCACGCGCACAACACAGACGCACGCACACACGCAAACACCCCGCCCACACACACACACACACACACACACACACACTTGCGTATCACATGACATAGACCTGAGGCTGACATCTTGACCGTCCTTCAAATGATGCCATGACTATAGGTCTATGACATGGCATCATTTAGTAGACGCATAGATGATGGCATGAAAGAAAGACGTCTGCGATTTGTTTTGCACGTCACAGTTCCGTATCTCCTGGAGGAAGGCAACAAGGCTTATTCTACACTTAAAATATGAGTATCATCAGATACAATGTGGAAGGCTTTGTTAAGCACCTGCTTCTCATACAAAGAAGAAAGGCAGGGCTGCTAAATACCAGTTATTTTGCTACTGATGCTGATAATGCGCTGGAGCTTAGTCTTATCTTTTAGGTTCATGTTCCCAAACTAACAGACACATGAGAAGGTGAGTACACTTTGAATAAAAGACTGATAAAAGAGAGTTAAAACAGAGTTGTCAACATCAGTTAAACGTGCGCAGCTTCCTCAAAAGATACAGGCGCTGATGGCCTTTCTCAAGTTGTGCAAAACATCACACTGACTGTCCCATTTAAGTTTGTCATCAATGGTGGTTCCGAGGTATTTGTACTCGGGGCACCTGACTATTTCATCAAAAATGACAGTGTCTGACTGCGTTTGAGGTTTTTTTTCGTGAAGTCTATGCACATATCTCTTGTTTTGGAAGCATTGATGCACAGAAAGAAGTCACGGCACCAGTCCACAAAATCCTGCACGCACGACTGGACCGTGACTGGTTTCGTCATCATATAGCAGATTGATTGTACATTGCTTAACGCCCCGACAGCAACAAGACTCCTTTCTCAGGACGTGCCTGCACTGCTTGTGAAAAAAAACCCAACTAAACAGAATATTGAATGTATGTCGCCAGCCGGTCCAATACGTTAAATAAACCTACGACATGGGGCCTAACTGAATAGGCACGAAATGTACTGTTTTGTGATCTGAGTCACCTATTGTGGGTTTGGCTAAAGACTTGTATGCACTCCCGGGAACTGTGCCATAGCCGCGCGCCGGCTGAGGTCAAGGGCCGGTCCTCTGCCGGCCCCGGAAAACGTCACAGTGTTGCGCACGTGACGTACTGGAAGTAGGTCAGTGGGCAGGGCTCTCTCAACTTTAGAACACACTGATTAAAATCACCAAGGATAAACTTAAACGCACCAGTGGTGCCATTACTGCGATTTTTGCATCTGTCGAGTCATCGCTCGAACTGGTCAGTCCTGTCATTTTACGCCGCGCGCAGATAGGCCAGTTCTGCACTTGTAGTGTGGTCTCGTGCGTTCCCGGCCGCGGCCGAAGCCGGATTCTGATCGCAGCCGAAAAACGGTTCACCGTTTTCGATTTTAGTGTCCCCCCCCCCCCCTAGTCCCCTCCTCCCCCGGCATTGTTTTGTTCGAGTGGGTACACAAGTTCATTGTATCACGTACGGTTGCACTCGCACTGACTACGCCGGCTACGACGGTGCTTTCTGCCACAAAGCCGCGACGCACATCGCATCGCAAAATCACCACCATTGAGGAAAACCGCAGCTATTCTTTCAAATCTGCCAAATCGGCGTGGGATCAGTGTTTCGTGGTGCTAGCATAAGGATGCATTAATTGCCGGATTGCATATGGGAAGGGTTTATTCAGTTTTTATTCATTGTACACTCTGTCAAAAGATCTGGGAGCAAAAGAAATGGCCAGTAGAATGGACACAGTCTCTAGTGATCCCGCTCCCCAAGAAAGGAAACCTGAAACAGTGCCAGAACTACAGAACTATCAGTCTGATAAGTCACCCTAGCAAAGTAATGCTTAGAATCATTCTCAACCGCCTCAAAACTTTCGCCGAGGAACTGCTGGCAGAAGAACAGGCTGGCTTCAGAGTTGGAAGAAGCACTGTAGAGCAGATTTTCAACTGCCGCGTCCTGATCGAGAAACATCTGCAGCATCAGCGCGAACTCTACCACAACTTCATTGATTTCAGGAAAGCATTTGATCGCGTCTGGCACGACGGACTCTGGCAAGTCATGAGATCGTTCAACATAGAGGAGGGACTGATCCAAATGATAGAAGCGCTTTACAAGAACGCCTGCAGCGCGGTTCTACTTAACAATCAGTCAGGCGAGTTCTTCAGGACGACGATCGGTGTCCGTCAAGGATGCCTGCTCTCTCCTGTCATTTTCAACATATTCCTGGAGAAGATCATGCAGGAAACCCTCCACGACCACCATACTTCAATCTCTATTGGTGGCAGATCCCTGTGCAATCTTCGATTCGCAGACGACATTGACCTCATGGCAGGCAGCAATAGTGAGCTCCAAAACCTGACAGACAAACTTTCAAGTAGCGCAGGGTCTTATGGCATGGAGATCAGTACGGATAAAAGCAAAGTGATGATCAACACCACAAGCGACAGCAGCAGCAACATTCACATGAACGTCCAGAAGCTAGAAGAGGTCAATAGCTTCAAGTACTTGGGAGCCACCCTGTCCAAAGACGGTAGTTGCATAGCAGAGATCCGTATCAGGATAGGTACAGCAATGGCCAGGCTGGACAGGATATGGCGAAGTAACTCCATCAGCTTCACCATCAAGTACAGGCTTTACAAGTCCCTCGTAGTGTCTATTCTACTCTACGGCTGTGAGACTTGGACACTGCTTGCAGACTCAGAAAAGAAAATCCAGGCCTTTGAGAACAAGTGCCTGAGGAAGTTGCTCCGCATCTCGTACCGCGAGCACAAGACCAACGAATATGTACGGAGCATCGTCGCTTCCCTGGTGGGCCCACATGAACCCCTTCTGGCAACCGTGAAACGGCGCAAGCTTGCTTGGTTTGGCCACGTGACCCGACACAACACCTTGTCCAAGACTATCCTTCAAGGCACTCTCGAAGGAAGTCGTCGGCGAGGTCGTCAGAGAAAGAGTTGGGTCGCAAACATAAAAGAATGGACCGAACTCGAGATGCCAGACTTGCTTGCCACCGCCCAAAATAGAACTCAGTGGAGAGCACTGTCTGTTGCTGCTGCCTTTCAGTCCCCCCAACGCCCAGTTCGGGCAAGGGACTGATGATGATGATGATGATTCATTGTAGCAATCAAACGTCACGTGATTCTTTCAGTCTCCGAGATTGCTCATTACAAGTGCAGAGAGCACACGCTCTAAACCGATCTGGTTACAGGGCCGGTCCACTAAGCGACCGGTCAGGTGCGAAAATCAGTAGCCGCGGCAACAATGGCGCCGCTGGTGTATGTCACCATAGACCAATTAAATTGGTCTATGATGTCACCTAGGCACAGGGCTACTGCAACAACGACAACAGACTCCTCAAAATCAAAATCTTATAATAGTATTATTTTCAGAAAGAAACAATCAAAATGTTATTAAAATTAATTTAAAAAAAATTCTTAAAAAAACAAAACAAACAACAACACCCAAACAAACATTTTTTCTTTCAAAATAAGGGGCGGGGGGTGGTGGGCACGGGATAATATGCCCCCACCCCCGCCTACTCAAGTTTTCATGGGAAGGGCCGGGGGGGGGGGGGGGTAGTCACTGAGGCTGTGGGGGACTGGAGGTCCTGTTTACATGAATTGACTGACAAGATGTTAGAAACACACATTTGCGGCTTTTTAGTGTAGTGGGTGAAGGGATTAATATGAATTATATATTTTCCGGACAAACAAACACCCCGAAACAACGTGACCTGACAGATCAGTGGCGGCGCTCAAAGCCAGTGCACATCATACTTACATACCGTTCATTCTGACATGACCGAAGCCGTCAATGAAGGAGTGGGGGGGGGGGGGGGATGGCGGGGCCTCAGGGGGTGGCCGGGAGGGCGAGAGGGTGGTGGTGGTGGTGGTGGTGGTGGGGGTGGGGGTGGGGGGGGGGGGCAGTGGTGGAGGGTTAGTGGCTAGGCGGCGGTTTAGGGCACACATATAGTGTAGTGTGACTTTGACTTGACGGTACCCAAAAAGGGACGTTTCAGTCATACTTCAGTACATCTTCATCCTCCCCCTCCCCTCCCCCCCCCCCAGGCCCTTCAGTTTTTGGGGTGGATAGGGGGGGGGGGGGGATGCGTGTGTGTGTGTGTGTGTCTAGTGTGTGAGAGGGGGGGGGGGGGGCGGTAGGTTGGGGGTTGGGTCTGTGTGTCAGTCTCACGGGCTGCGGCATCCCCGGCCGGCCGCTTAGACCCACCCACCGGGCCCACTCAGTGAATCCGCCACCACTCAGTCACGGACATGGTATACATCCTGTTTGTGAGTTCTTGCATGAAAATCTAACTTATGATATATACATATAATGCGTTTTATCTTATCACATGGTTCTCCCAGAGCCGTCGCCGGAATAATAATAATCTCAGTAATAATAATAATAATAATAATAATAATAATAATAATAATAATAATAATAATAATAATACTGAATAATAATAATAATAATAATAATAATAATAATAATAATAATAATAATAATAATAATAATCACGTTTAGGAAAGACAATTACAACACAATTTATCAAGATGTAACCCTTTTTCAGACCAGGCATATATTAGTTAACAAGTATGCAATGTTCTACGCATCTTAACTTGAAGTGTCTTACGATGAGACAGCAACTGTTTTGAAAAAGTGTTTGATCCCAAATTTATGACTGAATGTGTATAATTGTCTTTTCTTTCCTTTCTGTTTTTTTTTTTTTCATTGGGATTTTTACACGTTTTTTTATTTTTATTTTTTTATAACACGCATTTTACATGCTTGGCATTCACCTTTTTGGTCTGGAGTACAGCTTCGTTCCGTTCACTGTGCACACGCGACTGAGACTTATTTCGCTTACTTACTCGATCGCGAATTTACAGGAAACCAACCAAAGACGGAAAATGGCGGCAGAAAGCCCTTGGCCGAATACGAAGGACGATTATGAACTTCTGGACGTCATTGGTAAGGCACATTATTGCGTTTTCCAGATCACAAATGACAGTTTAAAGATTGTTTTTGCAGGTTACCACATATAATGTGTATAATGGCTGACTGGGGCGTTATTACAGAAGGAAGTCTGCAGTATACATGTCGGCCTGGAACATGGTCGATGCAGTTATGCTAAAGGGCTTCCGTGAACGTACAGTTCGTGGCGTAATCTTTCTTGAGAGATTCGCCTGTAAGGATTGTTTCCTGACCTGCCAAGTCACTTCAGTTTTTGTTTTGTTTCAGTTGCAATTAGTAATATGTGATTAGGACATGGACTGTCGTAATTTCCGGAATGGGGACATTTGGGGAGGAATTGGGGACATGAGTCAATGCACGGTGAAGGTGTTGCATGTGGTGTCTCATGTGACTGTGCAGTGTGTTGCCTGTTATATGTCCGTGCATTTCTTTTTTGTTTTAATTATTATTTTTTTTTTTTTTTGCTGTTGTTTTAGCATTTGCCACTTCAAACGAGCTAAAGAAAGCACTGTTTCTTTTTCATTCGGTTTCATGAAGACATTCCAGAAAGATTGGTGTTGCTATCTAGGTATTTCACAGTCCTCTCAGTCCCACCCACTTAAATGAAACATGTATGTGTTTTATATACTGTGCTGTTGTGGTTCACTATGGTATAGGATTGTTATATTAGAATGCATTGTTGTTGTTTTTTTCGTTTTTTTTTTTACATATTTAGTTGAGATAAGAGTATTAACTTAAAGTTAAACTCTTTTCTTTGAGATTGAGAAGAATGGATGAGTTCAACATTTTCTTATTTTCAGTGATTGGCTGACAAGAATTTCATGTTAACCACTTTATGTCTAGGTGCTGGTGCAACAGCTATTGTCCAGTCAGCCTACTGCAAGGAACGGAAGGAGCGATGCGCAATCAAGCGCATCAACTTGGAAAAATGCAATACCACAGTGGAAGAACTGCTGGTATGTTGACTTCCAGTTTCTCAGATTTTCATTTATTTTTCAGGTTTATAATGTGTGCTCTTGTAAGTCAGTGCATTTATAGTCATTAACCCCCTTTTGAATGCTGCTATTGGTACTGTTTACTGTACTGATGGCTGTACATGCACAAGGGGTTAAGAAAGTGTGTGTGTGTGTCTAGCATGAGGTTGTTTTCAGTTGTAAATTTTGTCATTTTGTTTTTCTGTATAACTTATAAGTATATTTTTGTGTAACAAAACATGTAAGGAACCTAGAGCACCTATGGTGATTAGGCACTATAGAAATTGACATTATTATTATTATTATGGTTTAACAATAGTTACCAGTATCACAGTCTGTTCATTCATCACTTTTGAAGACTAGTCCAACTACATATATCTGAGAGAGAAATAAACTCATAGTCTAATGTGATATTTTAGTGTATATAATCTTTATGTTACAGAAAGAGATCCAGGCTATGAGCCAGTGCAAGCATGAGAATGTGGTGGGCTACTACACGTCTTTTGTTGTCAAAGAGGAACTTTGGGTTATAATGAAGCTGTGCAGCGGAGGTACGATAAAATGGCATCTTGCCATTAACCTGTTTACTTCAAATGTGATTATGTCTTTATTGTATTTCATCAATAGACTGTCAATATCAACAGAAGATGTAAAAATTCTTTTAGAATTGATTCCTTTGCTGAATATTTGGTCATGAATGGGTTTAAATCAAACATAATTTCATATAGATATTAGATTGCAACAAAATGCCATTGTTAGTAGTTTATTATGGGCAGCTCTCTGTAGTTTTTTTTTTTTTAATGTATGAGTCAGCCTGGCCCTCTGCTTAAAAATATTTGAGGGTGGTAAAGTTAAACGAAGTACATGCAAGCAATAGGTAAACATGAAATAAAATCCGCTTCCTTTGAGTTTGACTGTTTTGTTTCGTTTTCTTAGGCGACAGTCTTTAGTTCTGAAGACTAGATCAAACTGTTTCAAAATCCCAGAAATCTGAATTTCAACCTTTCGGATCAGGCAGAACATTGTCCTTTCAGCTAGCTCATTGCATCTGCAAGAGACATAGACGCTCATGAACACCAGCTACTGCAAGGTTCATGAGAATTTATTTGTTGCCAGCATGGATTGGCCACAGTTACATCTGCAGATTGACTCATTGAGTTATCCATCCACAGTTTACAGCTAAACACAACACTTGTTTGTACAGCTAGTAGTAGTAGAAGCTGCTGTGAGCACACAACCCTGCTGGGCAGCAAAAATAGCCATGAAGAGCAGATGGATGGCCTTTCACTAGAGGTTCGATAAAAACAGACTGATTAGTAATAGTACTGAAGACATTCAGGACCTCTGCGACATCTCGCGTGTTGGTGATACATTGTGCTAGTGATGCAGATCTTTTAAAACGTGTGTCTGTGTGTAGCAGAGTAAAGGAGGGAGTAGGATTGGTGAGTGTTGATGTGTCCTTTCCTGTTTTCTTGTCTTGAAAACAAATGGGAATGGAGGAGGGGCGGGAGCTTGTACTTGCAATTGCATGGCATGGGGTCAGTGTCTGGCCACTTCACTGCTGGTGCCAATGATCAAAAGCTAATGGGATGGACATTACTGCCTCACCGAATCCCACTTGCCACTGGAGGAAATGCTGATATGTTGCATGTTTTTTTGGGGGGTGCTTAATTTTTTCTAGACTTTTTTGCTGACACGTGCGTAGTGAGGGTTATAGGTTATTTAATTTATTGAATGAGTAAACGATGATGCCATGTGTTGTATGGGCAGACAGTGAATTTCCCCATGAGAGATTAATAATGTATTCAGCCCTGAAAGTCTAAAATTTTGCCCACCAGCCTTTGGCTAGTGACTTGCAAGTTTTACTAGCCAAACTGAAAATGTTACTAGCCAAAACTGAAAATTTTACTACTGAAAATAGCCCCCCAACTCAACAATATAATGTACCACAAGTGTTTGACGCCCAATGTTAGAGAGTGTTTTCTGCCCAGAGGCATTGAAAACAAATATTTGAACAGACAATCATAACCAAGTTAATGTTTATGTCCTGACTTCAGGCTTTTGATAGTATCAAGTGGAGAAATAACTGACAAAATCCCCATGTGAACTGTGGTGGGATATTTTATTTATTTATATTTTGTAAGTAGAGCTGGGCTTCTGTTTGCACAACAGGTTAAAGGGTCTGTAGACCCCCAGGTATAAATTTTAGATTGATTGTACATTGCTTAACGTCCCGACAGCAACAAGGCTTTCTCAGGACGTGCCTGCACTGCTTGTGAAAAAAAACTAAACAGAAAATTGAATGTATGTCGCCAGCCGGTCAAATACGTTAAATAAACCTACAACATGGGGCCTAAATAAAGCTAAGACCATTTAGCAACGCACATCCAATATCAAGAGCTACAGTCAGTGCAGACAGTAGGGAGAGTTTTAAAAAGGTAAAAACAGGTGAATGGACAAAGGGTAGACAGAAACACATGCCCCAGAATAGAGAGAAAAACCCACCCTGTGGGGCTGACCAGGGTGACCCTGGGAACTAAAAAATACCTAACCCCACCCAAGTCCCCCAGGGGAGACCCGGGTGGGGTGTATACATTTTTGAGGGTATAAATTTTAGAGGGTATACAGACCCCCAGACTAGCATTATAGAGGGTCCGCAGATTTATTTAAGAAAAACTGCATCATCTGTATATGCCTTAAATTATCCACACCCGGGTCTGCCCTGGGGGACTTGGGTGGGATTAAGACATTTTAGTTCCCAGGGTCACCCTGGTCAGCCCCACAGACAGGGTGGGTTTTCCCCTCTAGGGCATGTGTTTCTGTCTACCCTTGGTCCATTCACCTGTATTTCTATTTTTAAAACTCTCCCAACTGTCTGCACTGCCTGTAGCTCTTGATATTGGATGTGTGTTGCTAAATGGTCTTAGCTTTATTTAGGCCCCATGGCGTAGGTTTATTTAACGTATTGGACCGGCTGGCGACATACATTCAATATTATGTTTCTTTTTTTTTTTTCACAAGCAGTGCAGGCACGTCCTGAGAAAGCCTTGTTGCTGTCGGGACGATAAACAATGTAAATCAATCAATCATTAAAATAAATTATCTCATTTCGCTCTCTCCTCTTTAAATGTGTTGTGACAGTGTGTGTGTGTCCTTTCCATGATCTGATTCTTTAACTGGTGAGCTATCGCGCAAAAGCCTGTCTCCCTAGCTCTCTCACACACAGAAAAAAAGATCTCTATTTATTTATTTGTATGATCGTTTGATAATGTATTGTAACAGAGAATATAGCGTTTTCTGCTGAACGCGGCGGCAGATTGACAACCGAAGTGTGACTTGTCTAAACTCTGTGTTTGTGTGTGTGTGTGTGTGTGTGTGTGTGTGTGTGTGCTGTGTGTGTGTGTGTGTGTGTGTGTGTGTGTGTGTGTGTAAACTGATGTACTTCAAAGTTAGTTTCAACCCGTTTAACCACTCAGAACTGAGACGTGTTTCTCCAATGTTTGCCTAATAACTGTGTACCAGAAGATGGATCGACCACGATTAAAAAAAAAACTGACAAACTTATTTATGTTCAAATTTCTGGACTTGCTTTTTGAGTTTGCCTCAGTGCACATTGTGCATGCCATTCGAGTGCCGTCGAGCTTTAGCCATGGAAATACACTCAGCACAGCCATGGACTCTGAAAACTGTGTCGTAGCGGCGGTGCCACACACGGCCCAGGGGTAGCATTTCTGGTACTGTCGCTTGTCGATGGAGATGGCGATGTCGAAGTGCAACTTTCTTCTTAGCGATTATCAAGATCAGACGGTGCCGGATTAAAGAATCCGAAGCATTCCAGCTCTTCCTTTGTTTTTTCTCCGCCATGTCAGTACAACTTCGTTCTAGATCGAAAGCGAAACGCACGATGCCGTATCCCATAATAGTATGTACGGTGACGTCACAGCAAGTAACGCGTTCAACATGTAGCGCGCACTTTGTAATAACATGCTGACACCACACATAAACAAACAGTTTGCCCGCCCTGTTACACTCGCACGGACGCCGGCGTCGGGTCGATTCTGAACGCAGCCGCGACTGAGCGAGCCGCTAAACGAACCAATTCGTCACTAAAAATAGAACGACTGTCACCGACCACTGTTATGGTACTCACAGTTCGAGTGACGTGTTCGGCTACTGCCGCAAAGTGATGTAGGCGACTCGCGGTGCGGTCAGGTCACGCGCCGGCGTACCTGATGTTCGGCTGGCGGTTAGCCGTTGGATTGAAAAACGCACGAGCGCACTCGCATTTGGCGAGTGAGTATTTTTTTTTACTCGCCAAATAAAAAATTCACTCGCCATGGCGAGTAAATTACTCGCCATTTTCAGGGCTGTATTATTATATTGTATTGTAGTGTGTCATCAGCAGACCTCAGTACTGGCTTTTCACTGTCGGTGGCTGTTTGAAAACATTAATTTTACTGACATTTGAAGCATTTAATGCCTCAATGTCTTCACTTTAAGGCCACAGAATTAACAGATCTGAAGAAGTGACTTTTCACGACATCCATTAATCATGGTGCATGGTACAGTGCAGGAAATCCAACTGAAAAGTGCCACGAATGTGATGTTTTAATTTTTTTGTCAGTGCAAGTAAGGAACTGTACACTAAAGATGCATGGATTTGATAAGGTGAATCTGTGGTGGAGACTTAGTGTGTCAGCAGAATGTACAGTGTTTGTGCTTTGGGTGTGCAGAGACCTAAAGCAGACTTGAAGACTGTACTCACAACTTTTCTAGGCAGAATAATTTCCCATCAGAACAGCTTAAAAATCTTGTGACGCATTGCTGCTAACCAATCATTGTAACATTTGTGCTTCAGTAAAACTCTCTATGAACAATTGTCTGCTTCTGATTGCTGCATCTGTGCGTCTCAGATGCAGAACAATGTATAAACAGAGTGTGATTTGACTCCCAAAAATGCATTGTTATATGGGTCATTCTCTGAAAAGGTGGTCAGAATGTGTGACATAAAGAGCCAAAATCCAACTTCCTGCCATTTGTCCAGTAATGTGGTATTATGTACTTCTACTATCCTACGATGTATGAAGAACAAAAAAAGATAGTTCACACAGTGGTTTTTGTGTGAGCCACAATTAATGTGACCTGGCATCATTGAAGGTTGCTACATGGACACCAGACAGTGCCATTAAACAAGCTTAATTAAATAATTTAAATTCGGACGCATGATAGGGGTGTTGAATCAAGCTTATTATAGTGTATTTAAACATTTTGGGCTACAGATTTGAAAATACCATGATATTGGCTGCAGGATCAGATTCATAAAGCATGGTGGACAAAAAGTGGGCAGTGAACAATTTTTTTAATGTTTTCTGTGACAAGTACCTGAATTGCTTAGGACTTGTTCGGGGAGTTAGGCGTCCCCCGCCCACCACAGTCTCGGGCAGATGGGGCTCGTAAGCCTTGAATGGCAGCTCATCTAGGAGAAGGAAAACTGAATCAAAACCTCCGCTGCCTTGTGGTCATATCCTGACATGGGGAAGGCTTCAGGAGTAAACCTCGTGGGAAAATCCGGATTGCTCAGCCGTTCCTTTGGATCTATCAGTGTTGTGGAGAGGGGAGATGTGCTGCATGGGCAACAGCCTGTCCTCCATCACGGCAGTTTAGCCTATGCTCTTTAGTTTTCAGCTGGCTGCCCACCGGCGCGTGCCAGCACACAGATTGGCTTCGCGGGAGCACTGAGATAGCGAGGCAGCCTTCTTCCCCTTACTATCAGAGCGCTAAATACCATCACTGATAAGGCACCAGCTATGCGGTCTCGCTTCCGCTGGGGATACAAATAGCGCAGCAGCCGTCTTTGTTTACAGTACTACTGTGCTTACCCCGATTGGCTCTTAGCCTTTGCTGCATACATCGGCGAATAAGCTGTAAATTACAGATGTTGTCTGTAAACTGGAATTAATTAACCTGCAGTTGTGAGTGATTATTTAAACATACGTCGTCTTGTAGAGGAGAAATTGTACTATCTTTGGCTACCAAACATGCTGGGGTAATCTGCGTGGATGTTTGTCATGCACTGGCCCAAAGTATCACTAGGAGACGGATTAGATGCAGCCTTCCGTTTGTTTATCAAACTTTTTATCACATCACTGTTCAAAAACAAAAGTTGCTGGAAAGTTCAGACAAAGTCGGTGCTGTCAACAGATGTCTTAACTGGCATATCCCATGCTAATATCTTCAAATCCGCATACCTGAGTCCTGCTAAAGCCGGTTTGGTGGGCCAAGTGAAAACGTTAATCCAATCAGAGCACGCCGACATGAAGTATGCGAATTTCACCGATTTAGTCAATGTTTTTAACAATATCACAACACTGGGTTTGGGAATAACTGGCGATGCCTCCTGCACTTCAAAGGGTGTTGATGTTGACGGTAAACATGAAATATCAGTGGAAGGTTGTAAAGAATCTACACACTTTCTGACTTGCTGGTGTTGATGTTGATGCCAAACATGATGAAGACGGACTGAAAGAGAGATCAGGAAAAAAAATTCATTTTTCTCTAAAAGGTATTTTTTCGAAAAATACTTACCGATGACATGAAAATGTCTACTTCTAGCTCAATTTTAGCCTACTTACCCGTTGTGTGCCCACACAACCCGGAAGGCACTCGGGGAACCCCCCCTAGAGGGGCCGAGAGTTGTCTCCCGTTTCCCGCCTTACCAGCTCCGGTCACGAGACCGGCCAGTTTTTTGTGATACTTCGCTCGAAAGCGGCAAGCGGGGCAGGAGGGAGGGTCCTCCGAGTCATGTCATCGGTAAGTATTTTTCGAAAAAATACCTTTTAGAGAAAAATGAATTTGTTTCCTCAAAAACATTACCGATGACATGACTTTATGGAAGAATTGCGATGAGGAGGAGGGTGCCGCGCAACTCTTAATGGTAACAGCGCCGTCCTCCCAGTCGCAACCTCCCGACAATTTTAGCGAAGTGCATACCTACGGCGCCAGTGGCGCCGGGAGGGAGTGTTGCGCCGCGGCGATGTCCCCCACTAGTGCGAGATTCTCTCTTTGGCCTGCCAGGTCCCTGAGGTAGAAGCGGGCGAATACAGATTCAGTCTGCCAGCCCACGGCTGCCACGATGTCCTTGACAGCGCAGTTTCGGTCAAATGCGAGGCTCGTGGCCATGGCTCGTACCTCATGTGCGCGAATGTGCAGCCTCTTCGCTCCCTGCGGGGATATATCTTGATACGCGGAGCGTATAACCCAGCGGAGCCAGGACGAGATCGTCTGGGCTGTTATGTCATTCCTGCTGGGTCTCAGGGGTAGGAAGAGGCGCGAACGCCCTCTGCGGAAGGCTTTAGATCGTCGCAGATAAACTCTAAGGGCGCGCACGGGATCCTGTTGCCTGGTCTCCTGAGACAGAGGGTTGGTTCTTAGCGGCCGTAAGGTGATAACCTGAGGTGCCGTCAGAGGAGACCTGTTCTTGGCCAGGAAGGCAGGGTCAGTGAGGAGTTGAACAGACCCGTCCGCTCGGAACTGTAGGCAGGTAGGCCGCGCCGAGAGTGCGTGTAGCTCACTCACCCGAGAGGCGGTAGCAAGGGCCAGCAGGAAGCACGTCTTTCGTGTCACATCTGCGAAACGGGCCAAAGGTAAGGGTTCAAATCTGTCAGAATTTAACCACGTTAGCACCCAGGGCAGGTCCCAGCGGGGAAGGAGTGAGCGGTGTGTTGGGCGCTGGATGCCGAAGTGACCCATAAGGTCGGCTAAGTCTTTGCAGGCGCCCGGGTCTGGGTGTCCAAGGTGTCGATAAGTGTCAGCGATCATGGACAGGTAACCCCTCACGGTGATGGGGGCCAGGCCTAAGTCTCGAAAGAGCCAGAGGAAGAAGTCCGCCAGCTGAGGATTAGTCAGTTCCGTGGGTGACAGGCCGTGCTCAGAGCCCCAGGAACACAGGACTCGCCACTTTCCCTCGTAGACTCGGATGGTGGAAGGTCTGCGGGCCGAAGCGATCGCCTCCACTGCTGCACCCGAGTAGCCTCTAGCTCCGAGGGCTTGCCGCACAACCTCCAGGCGTGAAGGAGGAGCCGCTCCGGGCAGGGGTGGAACAGCGGCTGACGCGGTTGCTTGAGCATGGTGCGTGGGGCGGGAAGCAGCAGGGGCGGGTCCGTGGCGAGGCTGAGAAGGTCGGTGGTCCAGGAGCGGTTCCAGGCGAACGGCGCAACTAACAGCAGGACCGCCGAGCATCCCCGAAGCTTGAGAAGGACTTTGGGTACGAGAACCGTCGGGGGGAAGGCGTAAGCCACCAGGCCGTCCCAGGGAATGGAGAGTGCATCGACAGCCCAGGCAAGTGGATCGGGAATCGGGGAGACGAAGAGCGGCAGCTGATGGTTCCACCTTGTGGCGAACAAGTCGACCTGGGGAGTCTCCCACCGGGCACAGATCATCCGAAAGATGTCCTGCCGAAGGGTCCATTCCGTGTGCAGGAGCTGGCCGCGGCGAGACAGCGAGTCGGCTAAGACATTCAGGTGTCCGGGGATGTGTCGGGCTCGAATGGTAATACCCCGGTCCTCGCACCAACGCATCATCCGGTAGAGGAGCATACAAAGGACGGGAGAGCGAGTGCCACCTTGTTTCTGGATGTAAGCCACTACAGTCGTGTTGTCCGAGAGGACGAGTAGCTCCTGGTGTCTGAGGAGATCCTCCCAGAACTGCAGGGCTTGCCACACCGCCTGCATCTCCAGCCAGTTGATGTGAGTGTGCACTAAGTCCGCGGGCCAGGGCCCCGAAGTCGAGAGGAACCGAGGAAGGAGATGAGCGCCCCACCCAGTGAGGCTGGCGTCGACACAAAGCGAGGTCTGGGGAGGAGGGGCGGCCAGGGGAACTCCCAACGCTAGCCAAGAGTGGTCGGTCCACCGACGAAGATGAGGCAGCAGCATCTGGGGCACCGGAACCAACGTCGTTAAGTCGCCTGACGACGGGCGCCAATGGAGTAGGAGATGCAGCTGGATCGGCCGGGAGTAGAGACGACCTAGGGGGATAAGGTCCGCTGCGGCGTTCAGCAGGCCCAAAAGCTGGAGCCAGACTCTGGCGGGGGCCACGTCCTGTCGTGCTAACTGACCGGCTAGGTCCGTTGAGGTCGGTCGCAAATTCCATGCCCAGGTGCACGAAGCGGCGGGACGGAGAGAGATCCGACTTGCCGTCGTTCACTAGGAAGCCCAAGTGTGCCAGAAGCCGTAGCAGCGCATCCCTGTCCGACGCGAGCGAGGTCTCTGACTGGTTGCGTAGGAGGAGGTCGTCTAGGTAATTCGACGTCGGACTGGAGGAGGACTGTCGGGCCGTGGCGACTACGGCGTCCATCAGCCGGGTGAACACCCAGGGGCTGAGGTTGAGACCGAACGGGAGCGCGCGAAACTGGTATACCACACCGTCGATCGCAAAGCGGAGGAACTTCCTGGAGGCCTGGTGCATCGGGACATGCAGGTACGCATCTGAAAGGTCCAGGCTGACTGCGAAGTCCAGAGGCTGGACCGAGGCTCTCAGGGCTCGAGCAGTCTCCATCCGGAAGGAGGGGGCCGTAATGTACTTGTTCAGGGCCGAGAGATCGATCACCGGTCGCCATCTCCCTCCAAGCTTCGGAACGACGAACAAGCGGCTGTAGAAGGCTGGGGAGTAGGGGACGCGTACCACCTCCGTGGCGGCTTTCCTCAGGAGGGAGGAGACCTCTCCCCGAAGAGCGGAGGCCTTCAACGGATCGCTGGGGATCTCGGTCCAAAGGGGGGAGCGACGCAAAGGAGGCGGGCTGCGAAAGGCGATCCGGAGGCCGGCCGAGACGGTGTCGCAAATCCAGGGGTCGTCGGGAAAGAGTGTGAGCCAATTTCCGCTGAAAAAGGCTAGCCTCCCACCGACCGGAGACCCTGAAGTGGTCGGTGGGGGCAAGGCTGGGGGGCAGTCAGGTAGCCCGCCCGCGACCCGGTCGCCGGGCGGGACGGGGCCAGGCGGGGACACGGGCCCTGGAGGGTCTAGGACGGCCAAAGGCGGGGGCCTGCTCAGGGGCCGAAGCAGGGGCTGACGCAGCAGCGGGTCTAACCGACCGCGAGGCGCGACCCCTAGCCTGGCGGGAGGACGGAAAGCGGCGGGGAGGAGGAGCACTCACAGGCCAGCGGTCGGGGTTGGAGGCTCGAACGGATGACCAGGTGTCGCCGAAAAGCAGGGGGCCACCCAGCGGAGCACGACGAAGCTGCGCACGCAGGTCAGGTGGTATCCCTCGGCAGGCAAGCAGAAGGGCGTCTCGACGCATCAGGTCACAGTTGGCGGAGGCAGCCATAGCGTTAACGGACGAGTGGTAGGCGGCTCGGTTGGCGACTTCCGCTAAGACGAGTAAATCCCCAAGGAGAGGCGTGATAGAAGGATGCCAAGCGTCTTCCACACGACGAACCAGGGCTTGAGTGAGCAGCTCCAGGAACCCAGCGCAGGCTAAGGTGTTCCGCACCAGAGACGCAGTCAAATCCAGGCCACGAGGGAAAGAACGGCGAAGGAGGGCGGAGCCGCCAGCTTGCGACACGGCCGGGGGGTCGATCGCAGGAAGAGGGATGGAGAAAGCCTGGGAATGACCGGCATACCAATCCCGACGGAAGGCGATGTCCAGGCCAGCCGGCCAGCGACGATCGGAGAAGAACACCGGCTCTCGAGACGCTGGAAGTTGCAGGTGCGCTGAGAAGACATCTCGCAGCTCCTTAAATCCAGGCGGCTGGGGAAGCGACTTGAACCTCTTCACCTGACGCTCGGCATCCACAAAGGCCGAGACCTTCCTCTTCAGGGGGGGAGAGGCTGGGCAGGAGTCCGCTGGCAGAGTGGCCGCGATGATCCTGGCGGCTTCATCCAAGGCTAGGAGGGTCTCCGCCCGGGACGACGACGGAAGGGTCGAGGGGACATCATCACCGACGTCGGAGGGCGAAAGGGAGCGAGCATCCTCCTCCAACAGGGCTGAGACGGAGTCTTCGGGCAGCAAGCTGAGGGCTTCTTCGTCCAGGGGGTGGCGAGAAGGCGGGTGAGGCACCAAGGAAGGTCGAAGCTTGGGCGGGGGCGCATCTCGAACCTCACGGGAAGCCCGGGCATGAGCCGGCAGCGACGACGGAGGCGGGGATCGCCGAGGCGAACGCGGGAAGGAGCGAGGAGGGGTCCTGTCCGGTGCGCGGGAACGACGTCTGGGTGAAGTACGGCGGACAACCGAAGAGGAGTGCCGATCACGGGAAGAAGGTCGACGATGGCGGTGACGCGGCGAACGCATCGAACGGTGCGAAGGCGCGCGCGACGAGGAGAGGCGGGGGGAGCGGCGACGCTCCCGGCGGGGGGAACGATCTTTCCGGCGGCGCTCGCGGGGCGAGCGCGAGTGTCTAGCACTGACGGTGGAACGGGAAAGGTCGGGGGCGCGACTGTGTCGCGTAGGTTGAGGCTGACGTCTCTCCTGGCCGGACTCAGTGAGAAGGGCTCTATGCCGGTGTACAGATCCTCCGGAAGGATCAGCGGGCTTATCGTGGAGAGAGAGAGGAGCAAGGCCAGTCAACGTGGGACGGCTCGTGGCGAACTGCTGCAGGCCGGGCTCAGTGAGGCGGGCGCTTTGCCGGCAAACAGACCCTCCGGAAGGGTCAGCGGGCGTGGCAGCAGTGGCAGTCCTCTGGTCAGCGAACAACGCAGGGTCCCGACGATCAATCCGTTCCGAGAGGCCGAGGCGAGGAAGAGCGGTCGTTACCACAGGGGCGACGTCAACAGGAGTGGGACGAGAGATAGCAGACGGAGGTCGCTCTCGCCGGTAAAAACTCCAGAGGTCAGACCAACGGATCTCCGGCCAGGTCGCACAGACATCGCAGAGATGGTCCGAGGCGCAGCCCGAGCAGGGGAGGCAGACCGCATGGTCGTCCGTCGGCCACTTGAAGTCGCCGCATTGAGCACAGGTAAGCATTTGGTTCCTGCAACAGACAAAGAGCACAAGGTCGCAAAGGCGGACAAGGGAGCCTAGCCCCACACCAAGGTACTCCAAGCGCCGTGACCACCAGCGCGTAAATAGTGGTTACAGTCTCCCAGAGCTAAAGGGCCTTTAAGGTAGACGAACGGAGTGTGGGTGCCCGAAGGCCCTACGAGAACAGAAGCCCTAGTCTACAAGGCAACGTCTTCTCGTAACAGTGGAATACCAAAGGAGAGAAGGCGACGTCCCTCGAGGAGACTCGTAAAAAAGGTCGTGCAAGGCGCCGAAGCGTAAGCTCAACAACTGGCGCCCACGTAGTAGCAAAGCCGAAAGGAAAGCCCAACGGTAGCCGGCTCTCGGCCCGAGGGCCGGCTATGGGAAAACTACCACTACCTTACCTCCGAGACGAATCGGGAACAGGGGGAAGGGTAGTCATACACCTCCACAGCCTAGAGGAGAGCAGCAGAACGACGCCAGCAGAGGCAGGGCACAAGAAGGCAGGACAGCGCTAAGAGGCGCAGAGCACACGAAGAGGCAACGAGCGTAGGCAAGAGAAGGACCGGTCGAAGCGGCGCGAGAGCAAGGCCAGACACGTCTTCTCTGTACGAGCGAAGTAGCAAAACTGGCCAGTCTCGTGACCGGAGCTGGTAAGGCGGGAAACGGGAGACAACTCTCGGCCCCTCTAGGGGGGTTCCCCGAGTGCCTCCCGGGTTGTGTGGGCACACAACGGGTAAGTAGGCTAAAATTGAGCTAGAAGTAGACATTTTCCATAAAGTCATGTCATCGGTAATGTTTTTGAGGAAACAAACCCCTACATGATCAAGATCTTTTCTTTTGGGTGCAGCTAGTCTGTTTTTGGCTGGATACGGTTCGGCCACCTTTTGACTGCTGCTTCAAATGACTACATGTTTGACAGTCATCAACAGAAAGAATTTCATCAAAGGCTACCCAAAGATCACTCAATCACACGTTTTGTGAATGTCTATAGAGCTTGTGCGTTCCACTTGTTTTCTTAATTTGACAAGCTTTATATGACACATGAAACAAATTGTTTTAGAATGCTTCCCTTCCTGGTCGTTGAGCACATCAATGTTGTAACATGAAAATATATCACTGGTGTATTTAGTGCACAAAAACACAGGTTTGTTTTTGTCTTTGACTACTCGCCTAGACCTTCTACCACAAAGCCTACACAAAGAATTCACGGCCTCCAAATGTCTTGGAAAGGAATGTTCATTCTCCATGGCTTTAACAAGCTATACTTTACATATTATATGCATCAGATTAGGGCACGCACACATAGTGATACATCCGGCACTGAAAACCAATTTTACACACCAGCACTGTCTACCGCGGAAGGAAAGTTCCTCAAACTACACACATTTTAATCACGTAATAACCACAGAATTTGAAGAGGATTTGAAAAGAAACTTACATGAGCTTGAAGAGGACATTTTCAAGCATAGTATTACATAATGATATTTACGATTGTAACTTTTTAGCCCCGGTAATATGTTATAAACAGGCTAAACTGATCACATGCCTGACGGCCTTCAACTTATCAGTGAAGTGGGTCACGGCCGGGTCACAGCCCAACTAAAGAGAGTAATTTAGAGAAGGGTAAACTGCTGTGCCATATCACACTGCCCAGGCTTGCATCCGAACAGCGTTCACTCACAACTAAACCTGGAGAGGACACTCCAGCTTCACCTTTGGTGTAGACACAACACGGGGAGCAGCAGATACAGGTTATAAGCCATCGCTCAATTGGCGTAGAGCGCGGCGCCAGGGGTTGCTCCTGACGGTGGGAGAGATTCTCGGATCTCACTGGACAGCTACCGCCTGCCTCTAGCTGGGCAGCCCCCAGCCAGTACTGCTGTCCTGCCATGGTGTGCTTTCTTCATTGGGTGCTTGCTGCGGACCGTGACACCTGGCGCTCCACCATTTACAAGGCAGCTGTCTCCTTTGAGGACTCTCACAGAGCTAGCCTTAAGGACAAGCGGCTCAGGAGAAAAAACAGAGATGCCGCAGCTCAGAACCCTGGCTATACCTTCCCCTGCAGCCACTGCGGTTGAACCTGCCTGTCTCGGATTGGCCTCCGCAGCCACGAACAAGCCTGCAGACGTCCTGGGCAACTCCTATAAAATCTTCGTTCGCGAAGTCAAGCCAAGAGAGAGATGGGGGGGGGGGGGCATGGAGATTAGGAACCATCCGAACAGCAAATCGCAACCTCGCACCAGGCAACAAAGGTAGAGAAAGAGACCAACTAAAACTGGGAAGGAAAACCGCTGTCGTCAACGGCAAGCTCAAGAGACTCAGTGTAGACATAGCCGCCCTTCAAGAAACTCGGCTAGTGGATGCTGGCACACTAAAGGAGAAGGACTATACGTTCTATTAGCAGGGGAAGAGTTCTGACGAGCGGAGAGGGTACGGGGTAGGCTTTGCAGTGAGGAAGTACATGCTGAGTATGGTTGAACCAGGCAGCAAGGGCTCAGAGCGACTCCTCACTCTTCGCCTCAACACCACCGAGGGCCCCGTTACCCTTGTCAGCGCGTTCGCACCGACACTGCTCGCCACGTCAGACACCAAAGATGAGTTTTACAAGAACATTGCAACTATCATCAGGAGTATCCCAAGCAAGGATCAGATTGTTATCCTTGATGACTTCAATGCCTGAGTTGGTGCAGCCCACGACTCCTGGCCTTCCTGCCTTGGTCAGTTTGGCAAGATGAACGAGAATGGGCAGCGGCTGCTTGAGATGGGCACCTACCGCGGCCTGTGCATCACCAACTCCTACTTCAAAACCAAGACTCAGCACAAGGTCTCCTGGAGACATCCGCGCTCCAAGCACTGGCACCAACTGGATCTGATCCTGGTCGGTCGTGCCAACTCGAAGAACATTCTCCACACACACTACTACCATAGCGCGGACTGCGAGTGTGACACAGACCATTCTTTGGTGTGTTGCAAGATCAGGCTGCAACTGAAGAAGTTCTATCGCACCAAGCAGCTAGGGAAACCTCGCATCGATGTCGGCAAAATGTCACAGCCTGACCTCGTGGAGCAGTTTGCAGAGGCCTTCCAGGAGGAACTTGAAACCTCACATCCCGGTGACTCTGTCTCTGACTGCCACAGAGAAGTGGGAAACCCTGCAGGACACCATGCGCCGCACAGCCTTAGCCACCTTTGGGAAGAAGATCTCGAAGACACAACACTGGTACAAGGCCAAGTCGACCGAGATGTCCCACATCATCGTAACCAAGCGAACCGCCCTTGCTGAGTACAAACGATCGCCCATCAAAAAGAACCTGCAGGTTCTGAGGGCTGCCAGGAGCAAGGTCACACAGACTGCCAGGCGTTGTGCCAGCAAATAACGGACAGAGCTCAGTGAGAACATCCAGATTGCAGCTGTTACAGGTAACATCAGATGAATGTACGTAGGCATTAAGAAGGCATTAGGACCAACCCAAAACAGGACGGCCCCCCTCAAATCCTCCACCGGGGAAGTTATTACGGACAAAGGCCAGCAGCTGGAGAGATGGGTGGAACACTATTCTGACCTCACCTACTCCAGACTGAACATCGTGACCCCATCAGCTCTTGACCCCATCGAGTGCCTGCCTGTAATAGATGAGCTAGATGCAGTGCCAACAATAGAGGAGCTCAGCAAAGCCATTGACAGCTTGGCTTCAGGCAAAGCCCCAGGCAATGATAGGATTCCCCGGATGTGATCAAGAACTGCAAGGCCACCCTCCTCCCCCTGCATGAGGTCCTACTCCAGTGCTGGCAGGAAGGAGAGGTACCACAAGACATGAGGAATTCCAAGACCATCACCCTCTACAAGAACAAGGGCGAGAGAAGCGACTGTAACAACTACAGAGGCATCTCGCTTCTCAGAATTGTCGGCAAAGTCTTTGCCCGGGTCATCTTGATTCGTTTGCAGGTGTCTATCCTGAGTCACAGTGTGGCTTCCGTAGCGGTTGGCGGTCTCATATACCGTCAGCCTGGCAAACCGCTAGAGCGGTGTCAGGTGTTTTGTATTTCGCGCCCGGTGACGCGCGAGCCTTGCTGCGTGTGTGGTGACCTCGCCCTTCACACTGACACATCCTGTTTACACCACAGGGTCCTGACAGTGCGCACGTACATTCGTCTGTGGTATGCGGTCAGTTTTGCGGCGCTAGCGTGGGAATTACGGTCGGAATGGTGAGTGGATGTGTAGATATTCGGAGTGATACAATTTTGTGTTTGGAGACCAGGTGTGGACAGTTCCAATGGCCGACGGACTCCCACGATGTGTGCCTGCCCTGTGCGGGCTGCTCCTCTGGGTGGACATGTAATACCTGCGCGGAGTGTTCAGCGCTGGTCACAGCTGTGGGCCTTTAACACGAGAGCGGCCAACCCGAGCCAGGGAGCCACTAAACCCCGCCTTGACTGCCGCCATGCCATTGCCGCTGAGGCGTGCCACTTCAGACATCGTGGGCCTGTCATCGCATCCGGCACTACTTCCCCCTCTCCTCCCCCCCCCCCCCCCCAGTGCCTCCAACTCTACTACTTCTCCCCCCCCCCCCCCCCCCCCCCCAGTGCCTCCAACCCTACCGCCTCGTGCTAGGGCAGTCAGCAACCGATGGGACTACTGCCATCAGGTACAGGCACCAAGAGCCCTACCCCACCCTTTAGTGGCTGAAATGCCGGCACGCCCACGACGGGACTTGGTCCCTAGGCGCGACCAGGCAGCGGGACCTCTATACTCGCACTCAAGGGAGCCTGTCAGCAGTCACAAAGACGCACCACCCCACCAGGTACAGGCAACAGAGACCCTACCCCACCGAAACCGAAATGCCGGCCCGCCCACGACGGGAAATGCTCCCCAGGCGGGTCCAGGCAGCGGGTACTCGCTCCCCACGCTCAGAGAGCCGTCAGCCATGCAGCCATTGACCGGATTAGCACCGTCAACGTACGCCAAGATCCCCAGGCCGTCACTCAGAAGGGGGGAAGATAACTAGCCGTCAGCAGGAAGAACTGCCCCGCTTCCATGATCCCGGCGCTTTTTCCATCCAGGGAGATCTACGGCTGCTGGACGGTCGCCGACAAGACACCCCTCCTCATCGTATCCAGTCCTCTGTTACCCTGCCTCTCCGCTCGAGGAGCAACGAAAGGCGTAACCAGCGGTCCCAGTCGCCGCACCACTCAGCGAGGAAAGCGCCTCGCGCTTGTGGGACTCGCAGCACCACCAGAGAGGACCACACAGAGGAGGCTCGTGGCATCGTCAGCGACAGGACCGCCCCGGTAGAGACCGCCCATCTAGCTCTTCCACCGGGCATGATCCGCATCCGAGGCGTAAGAAGGCCTCGACTCCGCCCGAGCGTTGGGGCCTCGCAGACAGTGGCCTGTCAGTATCGGGTTCATTCCCGCTCTAGCCAGCCCTGCCGGGCTTCGTCTCTTCACGGGAGCAGGCGCTCTTCTCCCCCTACCCCTCCAGCTGCGCGCACGGACCTCCGCTCCTTCCCGCGGTCCATGGGAAACGACAACAAGGCCCTTAGCCTTCACCCAGAGGACTCTGTGTCTGCCCTAGGGCTGGCAGACTTCTGCTCGGCGTCGCCTAGCGTTTGTTCGTCATCTTCGGCGGGTGCAGCTCCGACTGCGCAGACGCTTCGCTCCCTGAACGAGGCCTCCCGACTCATTGCCTCCTTCCTCCCCCCGGGCTCCTACCCTCCGTCTCCCCCCTGAAGAGGAAGGCCGCACCGATTGTGGACACACTACGGCAGTCCAAGCGCTTCAAGTCCCTCCCTCAGCCGGCGGCGTTTAGGGACTTGACGGAGGTGTTTTCTGCGCAGCTTCTGGCGGACAGATTTGGCGACCAGGGCTTCTTCTCCAATGCCAGATGGCCAGCGGGAATGGACGTCAGCTTCCACCAGCAGTGGTATGCCGGGCATTCTCAAGCGTTCTCTTGCCCCCTGCCAGCGATAGACAAGGCGGTGCTGCTTCAGGCGGAGGCCCCCAGCAGCAGGCGGCTACCGATCCCTCGCGGCCTGGAGAAGACGCCAAAGCTGGTGTGGAACTCCTTAGCGCATGCTGGCTTCCTCGAGATGGCAACGCAGGCCGTGGTGAGCCTCGCCCGTCCCCGCCGCTTCTCGCTTTCATTCGGCCTGCAGAGTCGTGGGTCATGCCCTGCAGGCTTTTAGACCCCTTCACCTCCCGTCTTCCCAGAGGCGGCCGGGGCCGAGGCCCACTGACTTGTCTCCCGTCCCCCTGCCGATTCCTGTAGGGTCTCCAATCAGCTGGAGGCTAGCCCATCACAGCGGCGCGTGGCGCCGACTGTTTCAATACGACCCTTAAATTCTCTCAGCCATCTCGGAGGGCCTGAGGATCTCTTTGCAGTCTCCCCCTCTGTTGCGTCACTCTGCCCTGTGGACTCAGGTGCCGAGGAAACAAGGCAAGGCGGAAGCTCTGCGTGATGAGGTAGCCTCTCTGCTGCGGAAGGAGGCCACGGAAGTAGTCTCCTGTCTTGACTCCCCGGCTTTCTACAGCGGTCTCTTCCTCATCCCCAGCCCGGCGGCAAGTGGCATCCGGTCATCAACCTCTCAGCGCTAAACAAGTACTTTTTTGCGGCCCCTCACTTCCGGATTGAGATGGCCAGAGCTTTGAGGGCCGCTGTGCAGCCCCAGGACTTCGCCATGAACCTCGACCTGGCGGATGCCTATCTTCACGATCATGTGCACCCAGGTTCCTCCGTTACCTTCGCTTCGCCTTTGGCGGAGTTGTGTATCAGTTTCGGGCCTTGCCCTTCGGACTCAACCTCAGCCCTTGGGTGTTTACCAGGATCATCGACAGCGTTGTCTCCGGGTTACGACAGATGGCCTCGAGCCCAACTTCTAACTATCTGGACAATCTGCTCCACCGGAACCAGATGGCGACAGCCTTAGTGGAGGACCGGGACACCTTATTGACCCAGCTCCGCCAGCTTGGATTTCTGGTCAACGGAGTCAAGTCCGATCTCACTCCCTCGTGTCGGTTCATTCACCTAGGCATGGAGTTCCTGACCGATATCAGCTGCGTCTGGCTTCCAGAACGACGAATCTAGAAGGTAGCAGATCTGGCTCTCCAAGTCTCTCACGCGGAAGCTCTCCCGGCCAGGTGTGGCTCCAACTGCTGGGTCTCCTAAGTGCGGCGGCGGACCTCCTGCCTCTCGGCAGACTCTACTCTCGCCCGATCCAGCTGCATCTACTCCTCCACTGGCGCCCATCGTCCGGCGATCTGACGGCCCTGGTCCCTGTCTCCCCTTTGTTCAGATCTCATCTGTTGCGATGGACCGACAGGATCTGGTTGGCGTCGGGGGTACCACTCTCCTCCCAAGCACCCCGGCTGTCCATCTGCATGGATGTGAGCCGCTTCGGCTGGGGAGCACTCTTACTCCCGGAGTTCCTCACAGCTGGCCACAGGACCACGCAGACAGACACAGCAACTGGCTGGAGCTGAAGGCCGTGTGGTTAGTGCTCTCCGCCTGGGAAGATCGCCTCGCTCTACAAGAGATCCTGGTGCTGTTCGACAACTCGACAGTTGTGGCCTACATACAGAATCAGGTCGGGATGCGCTCTCCCTCTCTCTGCATCCTCCTGTACCAGGTCCTCCTGTGGTGCAGAGATCGTGGCATCTCACTTTGGGCGCGGCACATCCCGGGCCACCTGAACGTTCTCGCGGCGTGGGCAGCTGCTCCACACAGAGTGGTCCCTACACCCGGACATCTTCCGCCTTCTTTGCGCGCGCTGGGAGACACCCATGTTTGACCTCTTCGCCACGAGGTGGAACAGACATCTTCCGCTCTTCGTCTCCCCCATTCCAGATCCACTCACCTGGGCCGCAGACGTGCTCTCCATCCCATGGGATGGACTGGTGGCTTACGTGTTTCCCCCCTCCGTCCTCGTACCGAAGGTGCTCCAGAAGCTCAGAGGCAGCACCGCGATACTGCTCCTAGTGGCATCATTCAGCTGGACCAAGAGCTGGACCAGCGACCTTCTGAGCCTCGCCACGGACTCCCCGCTGTTGCTCCCCACTCCTCAGACGATGCTCGAGCAGCCCCGGCAGCAGCTTTTCCACCCTTGCCCGGAACGGCTGCTATTACACTCTTGGAGGTTGTCCGGCAAGCCCTCGCTGCTAGAGGCTTCTCGGGTGCAGCGGTGGAGGTGATCGCAGCAGCGTGCAGGGCTTCTACCCGTAATGTCTACAAGGGAAAGTGACGGGTCCTCCAGTCCTGGTGCACAGTCGAGCAGCTCTTCCCCACGGACTTGACTACCCCGCAGCTGGCCGAGTTCTTTCTGTGGCTCTTCGCCCAGCAGAACCTGACCACCATCACCATGAGAGGTTACCTGGCGATTATTGCGGACACGTATAGACACCTGGGACGGCCGGACCCGGGTGCCTGCAAAGACCTCTCGGATTTGATGGCTCACCTGGATCTTCAGAGACCGGTTTCCTGCTCACTGATCCCTCCCTGGGATTTGTCCTGGGTCATAACCTGGCTCAACTCGGAGCGTTTCGAACCTCTACTCCTAGCGTGGCTGAGAGACTTAACCAGGAAGACCTGCTTCCTGATCACCCTCGCCACGGCGTCCAGAGTGTGCGAGATCCACACCTTTTCTATGCGACCTGTCTGTCTCCAGTTTCGGGCCGATGGTTCTGTACAGCTCCTCACTGACCCGGTGTTCCTGACCAAGAACCGACTCCCAGCTACCGCGCTGCAGGTGTTGACCGTCCGAGCGCTCACAATTTACCTGCGCCGGACTAAACCGCTGAGTCAGGGGCACACGCGCCTATTCCTGCCCCTGGCTCCGGGCAGACGAGACATCTCCGCGCAGACGATCTCATCCTGGCTCCGCTGGGTCATCTGGTTGGCATACACGGAGCTCTCCCCGGTACGGGCGAAGACGATGCGCATACGCACACGAGGTCAGAGCAGCAGCTGCGAGCATCGCCTTTGACCTCAACTGCGCTGTGAGAGACCTTGTGGCGGCCGCGGGTTGGCAGGCTGAGTCTACCTTCGCCCGATTCTACCTGCGAGACCTATCTGGCCAGTGCGACAACCTGGCCTTGGTGGGGGGCATCTCGTCGACACAGGTGCCATAGGTAACGCCTAGCTGAAATTGTCGGGTGAGGGGGGGGGGGGGGGGGGGGCTCATTGCTCAGTGCCCTTGAGTTGAGGTTGTGTTCTGCCAGAGGTTCACGGGTGGAATACATAGGGGGTGGCACCCTCCTCCTATTTGCTATTCTTCCTATATTAGTCATACCATCGGTAAGAGTTTTGAGAAAACAAATGGATTTTTCTCTAAAATGTATTTTTTCGAAAAATACTTACCGATGGCATCACTCAGAGGTCACTCCCTGCCCCGCTTGCCGCTGTTGAGCCAAGGCAAAAAGACTGGCGGGAAACGGCCAGGCACGTGACCGGATAGGGAGGCAAGGGGGGCTACTCAAGGCATCCTGGTAATGGCCCCCTAGAGTCGACCCCTGGTTGTGAGGTATACACAACAAATGTTTGGGGCTGAAATTGGTAAGTTAAGCGTACCTTCCTATTAGTCATGCCATCGGTAAGTATTTTTCGGAAAAATACATTTTACTGTTCGGGGACTTCACGCGCACCGCGGTTGATACGAGAAGGTGTTCACGGACCCGACACTTTCAGTGAATTGCTTCGAGTAAACAAAGGCCCTTTCCCGCACTTTCATGCACTTTACGCTAATTCCGCTGGAACATGCATATGAATACAGTAACAAAATAGTGCACACCTTTTGTTATAGTCATGGGACTTTTCATTTTGTTCCATACTCAAAGATCTTGACCCAACACTTGGCTGCATTTTTTAAAGGTCATTCATTAGCATTATTTCTTGGAAGATTTAAGCAAACTCAGTGTGTACAGAAGCGTCCATGAACACGATTTCCGGTAGTATGTGTAAAAGTAGTTTGTGCTGTGTGTAAGCACTGTACGGGAGAAAAAATGTGATCGGTCTGAGTTGGAGCCGACTGAAACGGCCGCCGGACAAAAAGTTTCATGTAATTAAACTACTTAAAATTGGCCGCTAGGTATAAAATGTATGAATGGTATTGTGCAACAGTGTTTATATAACCGATCAAAACAGTTTGTTAAATTTAAAGCAGTGAATTTGTCTGATCAAGCAAGTTCTTGTCACACACTATAAGCCATGTCACAAATTGGCCTCGTTCATTCTCAAGCTTTAGTCATAAAAAGGCATCAAACTTAAGATAAACAAAATGCAAAGGTATGGTTTTATGCATGCTGTCCCCTTACTATCGGAAGAACAAGTCTAGCAAATAAAATGGGTAAATATGGAAACACAAATATTGATTTTGATTGCTTAAAGTTAAACGGTTGCACCCTCAGCTGACCACCTTTTCAGAGAATGACTCGTATATAAAAATCTGACTTTTGTTAATTAATGCTGTTATGGGTGAATTTCTTAGTGTTATAAGTCAGTAAGGTGACTTGTAAAACACATGAAAGAGTTTTAATTTTAAGACCTGAGAACTTTGTTTCTTCAGGCTCGATGCTTGACATCATCAAAGCTCGGATGCGAACAGGCAACTTCAAGAACGGAGTGCTGGATGAGCCAACCATCGCCACAGTGCTGAAAGAGGTGCTGAAAGGCCTGGAGTACTTCCACAATAATGGACAGATTCACAGGTCTGCTGCCATAAAGTTCATTTTAACCCCCTTTTGCATGCAGCCACTGGTATGTAAACAGCAGGTTAAGACAGTAAAAGGTTCCACAAGATAGAAATACTTTTTTGGCTTAATTTAATTTTGCCTGGAACATGATGTGGTGGCACAATCATTTTGTTTAAATCCAAACACACACACATTGATTTACAAATTTAGACAAACTTAAATTAGTGTTTTTGCAAAAATGTTGGACCAGGACTTTATTTTAGTTTGTTGTAAAGGTAAATACAATGTCAATGTGGTTTATAATCTTTACTGTTCATGGTGTCTCTACCGTTTATGGAAACCAGTTTGCTGGTATTTGTTGTGAATCGTTGCTTCTTTTATTTGTTGGCTCATGTATGAAGCAAAAGTGAGTCTATGTTCTGGGCCAACTGGTCGTCCATCTGTCCGCCATTGTCTGTGGTAAACTTGAACTTTGGCATTTTCTCGGAGACCATTCAAGCCACAGTCTTCAAACTTGATCCAAGGATACTTTGTGTCAAGACCTTTCTAAACATACCCATGTGACTGACCTCTCAAGGGTTAAGGTCACATGAGATCAGGAAATAGGTTACAAATAGCCATGTTTGGACAAATTTTATTTTTGCTCTTGAAATTACTATTCACAACTTCAAACCCAAACTTGGTACTAAGCTACCTGATGGTAAGACCTTTCTTTGCATACTGATTTGGTTAACCCCTCGGAAAGGTCAAGGGTCACGAGATCAGGAAATATGTTTTTTTAAAAAAGCCATATTTTGACAAAAGGTGTTTTTTTCTCAAATGCTATTTACAACTTCAAACACAAACGTGGTACAGAGATACCTGATGGTAAGACCTATCTATGCTAGCTAATTTGTATGACCCCTCATTAAGGTTAAGGGTCACGAGAGGTCGGCAAATGTGTGTAAAATATCAATTTTTGATAGAATTGTAGTTTTCATCAACATTTTTGCAAACTTTTCAATCAAATTTGGCACAAAGGTCGCTGATAATAAGATCTTTCTATGCATACTAATTTAGTTGACACATCAAAAAAGTCAAGGGTCTTGGGATGATTAAAAAATAGGCTCAGCTTCAAACCCAAACTTGGTACAGAGATACCTGATGGTAAGACCTATCTATGCATACTAATTCAGATGACCCTTTAGAGTTCAAGGGTCATGAGGTCTGTGTGTAAAAAATGTCAATTTTTGTTACAATTGTAGTTTTCATCAATGTTTTTGCAAACTTTCAGTCAAATTTGGCACGAGGGTTGCTGACAACAACAGGTGTATAGATACTAATTAACTCATTCTACCCCAACACCGAAATTCCCAAATTTTGCCATTGTCCTCTGAAGACTGCACTCTAGTGCAGGATACAGATCGACCATGATAGTTCAAGGGTGATGCCAGAATAGCTATTGCCAGGCGCCAAGCTATTCTGGCATCACCCTTGAACTATCATAATAATAATAATAATACATAGTTCTTGTATAGCGCTGTTCTCCAGGAAAACACTGGACTCACTGCGCATGCACAACAGCACACCCTTTCTCTCTCAGACACACACGCACAATTATACACTACTTTAAACCACCCCATCCCTTCCCCACACCTTACATTCACTTCCTCTGGGATCAGAATAGGTGGCAGTCAGTCAGCAGTTAGCTATATATGAGCTAAGTGTTAAATGCCCGACAAAAAAGAAAAGTCTTTAAGTGAGCCTTGAACTGTGACAATGTGGGCAGATTCCGCATTTCCGTTGGCAGCGAGTTCCACACACTTGGGGCGAAAAAGGTGAAAGAACGCTCCCCGACAGTTTTCATGTTAAGCTTCGGGATTTTTAACAGCTTTTCACTGGAGGAATGGAGGGTGCGTGATGGCTGATAGGCAGACAGCTTGGCAGAGAGGTACGGCGGGAGAGATCCGTCAAAATGCTGATAGGCGAAAATTGCAATTTTGTACTGGCAACGGAATTTGACAGGCAGCCAGTGCAGCTGCTTCAGTAGAGGCGTAACGTGGTCTCTCTTTCGTTTCTTCAAGATGAGACGCGCCGCATTGTTTTGAATCATCTGCAAGCGTGAAATCTGATCGGCCGGTAAACCTGCCAGTACAGAATTGCAATAATCGAGCCTGGAAGTAATGAATGCATTTACAAGTCTTGACGCCGTACCTTCTGTGAGATACGGTCTGAGAGAAGAAATTCTGCGCAGCTCAAGGAAACCAGCTCGGCAGACGCTACTGATATGATCATGCATGGAGAGCGTCGAGTCAATCTTCACACCCAAATATTTGACACATTTCTGGAAGGGAACGCTGCAGCCACCAATGTTTGCGAACTCGCCGTCAATCAGACTAAGGCGAGACTGAGAGCCGGCAGGCATGACTTCGGTTTTGTCAGTGTTAAGCTTAAGTTTGTGGCTAGTCATCCAGGACACGACGTCGTCTATACAAACACTGTACGCTCATCTTAGCGGAGCTGAAATGGCTAGGCGCGCTACTTCTTGACAATTCAGTATCGTCAGCATACTTGTGAAAATCACACTCATGGGCGGCAATTACATCAGATAGAGGTTGTGAATATAGAGTGAACAAAACAGGCCCTAATACGGAGCCCTGAGGGACTCCACACAACAAAAGACTAGAAGCAGATAGCTGGCCATTAACAATAACAGCCTGAGAACGATCCTTAACGTATGAAGTGAACCAGGCCAGGGCGGTACCACGGATGCCAAAGGTCACCTCTAACCTCTTCAGCAAAACAGAATGATCGAGCGTGTCGAATGCTGCGCTGAGGTCCAACAGAGCAATGAGAGAGACAAGTCTCATGGTGGATCCTTATCTTGCTGTGGTGTGTCTGGGGTAGAATGAGTTAAGTAATTTAGTCAACAGATCGCAAAGGTCAGGGGTCACAGGGATTTCACAGATTTGTGAAACATGCTTTAATTTTGAGAAAACACAGATCTCGCTGGAGCTGAATCCAGCCCTTATTGTCACAAAGGTCACGTGCATACACATGAGCCATAAGGGCTCTGCCTTTCTTGTTTTAATATTCAACAGTTAAAAATGTAATATGTTGCAGAGATATTAAAGCTGGAAATATCTTGCTTGGAGATGATGGTGCTGTCTATGTAGCAGGTAAGTGTGCTTTGTGGTAGTTACATCACTGGAGAGCTATCTTCTTGTTTTGTCTTCTCAAGCCTTTGTGTTTTTCTTGGTTATTTCCAGATTTTGACATTTAATAGCCCAGTTTGGTGCTTATGAGACAAAATAGCTCATTAACCCATTACATCCTGAGGCTGATTTTAAAAAAAAAGCTTTTTGTCCTATGAAGGCTACATTACAGGTTACAAGATAGAGCAACTATGATATTTCAAAGGTGGTGCCAGAATAGCTTGGCGCCTCTGGCGCCAAAGCTCTTCAGGCACCACCTTTGAAATATTAGTCACATTTATTTCCATCAGTAGCATTTCAGGATGAAAAGGGTTAAACTTAACTTCCCCACCTTGTATTTTTTCATCTGTGTATGTTGCATGATAGCTGTTTGCTGCTTGCTTTGAAGTGGACGCATGAAGACCAGAGGGATGAATGTTGATAGAACAAAGTTGTCTCTAGGGTGATTTTTGAAAACACTAGCAGTGCTAACATTTTTCTTAGATGAGATGAAACAGATTTGTCTTGAAGTGGACATTTTTTCTTGTAGATTTTGGTGTGAGTGCTTGGCTGGCTACGGGTAAAGACATGACAAGAGATAGTGTGCGACACACCTTTGTGGGCACGCCCTGTTGGATGGCACCAGAGGTCATGGAACAGGTAAACAGCAGTTTTGTCGTGGATTTACTTTTGCTTGTTGGTAACATTTTAGTAGCTTCCTGTTGGCTTGGATTTTTGTTCTGAGTTTTACTATTTTATGTGAAAGAAAGTAGTCATGGTATGCATGTCAATTAAATATGGAACTGTTCATGAAATTTTTGTAGTAGTTTGTGTTTCTGATCTTGGTATGCTGCTTTTAGAACTCGGTATATGTATACAGCATGCATATTTTCTGTATTGTTACTTCAGCCAAGAAATTAGATGTTGAATTCAGTTCAGTACTGTGCTTGTGCATGCAGCAGCTGGTTACTGTTTACAGTACTAGTGGCTGTGTACACGAGGAGTGTAATTTTTAGTGGTACATGAACATTTTGGAGGTTTTTTTTTTTTTTTTTGGGGGGTGGGAAATCACTCTTGTAACCCTCTTGTGCGTGCAGCAAACAGTACTGTTGTATGCATGAACTAGATGGGTTAAGCGCATGTTTAATGCCTCACCCTGCTATTCCATTTTTATTTCAGGTGACTGGCTACGACTTTAAAGCGGACATCTGGAGTTTCGGGATCACAGCCATTGAGCTGGCCACAGGAACTGCCCCCTACCACAAATACCCACCCATGAAGGTGCGCAGTCAGTCCATCATTCTAAATTCAAAGGAATAAGTCCTGAGGTTGCTTTAATTTTCTTTTCAGGCATCAGAACTGTTATCGACTTTTGAAGAAACAGATTGAATGGAGAATGTACTAACACTTTAAAACTTCGTAAAAGATAGAGACGCAACAAAAACAAGATGGAATTAACCATAACACACAAAGTCCCTTCTATATGAGCTGTCTTCGCTGTCAGGGGTCTCTACCTTTTGTCTTTGACTTATTCTGATGTTGAAATATCTCCTCTTGAAAAAGCCTCGCAGATGTGCCAATGCGTCATAGTGAACTCTATAATGGGCGCGTGCAGTACATACACGTCATTTGTCATTACGTGTTTTTTTGTTTTTACGTAATTTTATATTTAACGTGATATGAGATTTTCTTTCGCTTCAAGACTTGGGAAAATAGTGACAAGGCTAGAATTCACAGTACGATTTCAGTCTTGCTATAATTTGTGTGAATCAGGTTGACTTTACATAGATACATGCTATATACTAAGTACACCTGCATGCTCTTCTGAAAGCATGTCGATTTGTGTGTGCATGTGCGTGAGTGCATGCGCACGTTCCAAAAATCCTCAAGAGGCATAGACGTTCATGCGCCCTCTGGGGATCTATGCCTCTTGGAGATGCGCGCACGTGACGTGAGAAAGAGCAAGCGAGAGAGAGAGAGAATTACGTCATATTTAGAGTATCAGTGTCTACGTGGTGACAGAGTTGCTTCTTTTACGTCACCGGCACTGTTTGACTTTCTCTAGAAGTGAAGGTTTTTTTACTGTTTTAATTATCTTCTGAAAAGAATTAATTTTTACTAAAGAAGTTGAAAGGATACAAAGCTGCTAACGAACTGATCCAATGTCTTTCTCCAAACTAGCTATATGCAAAAGTTTAAGTAAATATGACAAAAATTACGGACTCTAATCTGGGTCAACCGACTTCCTATAAACGGTTCTGTATGTCTTCAATGAGACATTCAATTACAATATACTTGGAGGCTCTCTTAGCCAATGCTCGGAGGCTCTCTTAGCCACCCACTTAAGAAAGTATTTCGCCAAGTTTCAAGCTTGTATGTACAGAAATATCGGAGATTCTCTTGTTTACATACATATACATACATACACACATACATACGGTGCTTCGCGCCAAATGTATGTTCAGCAGCGAGGTTGGCGTAACAAGACATCACGTAATTTTTATCTTGTTACTTCAATTGTTAGAGGTTTAGCCTGCCCGCCTTTGAGTTTGACAACATGGACATGGTATTAAATTTGCCCCACCGCGACCCGTCCTAAGGGACTTAAAAAGAGGTGTTAAAAATATACTCTTAACCCATATCATACTGAGGCTAAAAGCTTCAAATGTGTACACTGCCATATACAAGCTACATTACAGTACTTACAGATAAGGACATAGACCAATGGCTTTAGTTCAAGGGTGGTGCCAGAATAGCTTGGCGCCTAGAGGCACCAAGCTATTCTGGCACAACCCTTGAACTATTTTGGTCAAACTTATTTCATACACTGGTGTATTCCGATTGATAAGGGTTAAATCACCAGTCACAGTTGCAGTGTTTATTATTTAACCCTTTTTATCCTGATACGCTATTGCTTGAAATAAGTTTGAATATGATAGAGTGGTGCCAGAATAGCTTGGCGCATGACACGCCAAGCTATTCTGGCACCTCCCTTGAGCTAATATGGTTGATCTGTCTGCGTCTGTAATGTAGCTTCACATGACAATAAACAACTTTAAAAACAGTCTCAGGGTGTAATGGGTTAACACACCAGGGTAAGACTAAGAGTTAACTTGCATGAAATTGGACACGATGCAGGCAGTAATTCTGACCATGAAACTTAAGACTAGTCCTAGTTAATCATATTCAGTTTTCTACATTGTTGGACAAGTCAGGAGGTGCCACATGACATAGAAAAACACAGTATTTTAGAGGAGCCAGCTCCTGCTTAACACCTTGACTGCTGAGAAAAAGTCAACAAAATCCAGCTGCAAGAGACAGATCCTCATGAGTCCCTGCAATTTCGGGGGCTGAGGAGGATATATATGCCTATTGCTGACTCTACTTTAAATCCATGCTCCTGGTATGGCTGGGGCTCTTTAGTGTGGAATTAACTAAGATTTCAGAAACACAATCTGCATCAGTTGTTAATGAAGGGTTAATACAATGTTGGTGTAGGTGCTGATGCTGACACTGCAGAATGAGCCTCCCGCGCTGGACACGAGCGCTGATGACAAAGACCAGTACAAGAGCTACAGCAAGGTCTTCCGCAAGATGATCAGCGAGTGTCTCAAGAAGGAACCTGAGAGGAGGTGTGCCCCTCCCCCCTCCCCTCCCCCCCCCCTCCCCTGAAATGTGACTCTTTATCAGTTGTGATTTGTGCATATGCACTGTACTGTCTTGGGGTTGTACTTTGTTTACAGTGCACATCTGGTATCAGGAATCAAAATACTTTTCAAAAGTACAGGGCCTTTTGGGCCCCCTGTTAGTAAAAGTAGGGGGCCCCACAGGAAAGTGTCGGGACTGCACTGAGTACCACCTACTGCTACTTTCAGACAAAGTAGGTCTGAAAAGAAGGGGGCATGTCGGGCCCCGTGGACATGAAAGTAGAGGGCCCGAGGCCAAAGTAAAGGGCTTTTTGCCCCAGGCCCCTGGTTATTTTGAACCCTGGGTCTTATTACATCTTCTGATTTGCGCGTTTCCTGTCTGTCTGTCCCCAGGCCTACTGCCAAACAGCTCTTGAAGCATGAATTCTTCAAGAAAGCTAAGGTGAGTCCTTTGCCACATTTCCTGTTTTCAGAACATTTAAGTTCTAAATATTTCCATTTGTTTTCAGTCCTTAATGTCAGGCAAACATTTTAAATCATTTTTAAAGTGCTGAATACAAGTTCTGGAAGATGGATCAATAATGAGTGATAGATCAAAGTGGTGCTTGGCCAGCTATGCACTTCAGGTGCCATGCTAATCAGGCACTATCCTTGATCTAATGTGGTTGATCCATTTCCTTCAGCAGTTTATGTCAAAACTTTGTTTTATCTAGCTGTCACTGGCTCGTCTATTCCTTATTAAAACTGCTGCTTTTGTATGACTAGTTTGTTTATTTACGCTGCTTATAATTGTACTTATAACAGAGACTACCTATGACTGGTGTGGTTAGGTGTTTTTTAAGAAACCCACCTGTTCCCACACTGAAACGGAGCATGTGAATAAAGACTTCATTTTCTACTTTTAAAACCCAGGAGAAACATTCTCCACACAAGACAAGTAGCATGGACAGTTAAGCATCCAAGCATAAGAGAAATACAGGGTTCATGTCAGCAAATCATTCAGCAGCAGGCTCACTCATTGTAGACTTTGCCCATGATGTCATATTGCTGCCATTAGTCGGACCACATGCTGATAGTCTGCCTTGTCAGTGTTCTGATAGGAAGGGTGCATTCTGTTGTAGATAATCTGTCTGTAAATCACACAGTTTTTGTTATGTCAGATTTTTTAATTTGGGCTCAAATTGGACAAGCAGCACTATGAAATGCTCTGTATATCAAAAGCCTCATCGCTAGTTAAGTCTTACACCTACCCCCAGTTAGGCGTAAAAGTTGCGATGTTTTTGACTAAACTTTGCTTAGTCAGTTGCAGTGTAACGGGCTGCTTAATTCTGTTTCTGTGCCCTTGCTACATCCTTACTATGGCCTTATACCCAAACAAAGCGACTGGCCCTCTTGGAGTTGAAATTTCCGGTTTTGTTCCAGGATCACGATTTCTTGCGGAAGACATTACTGGCTGATGGTCCGACAATCAAGTCTCAGAAGGTATGTAAAAGAAATCATTTACTGTATGATAATGTTTTCTCTTTCTTACTTATTATAAGAAAAATTTTGTCAGTCATCCAGTTTCGTATGTATCATAGTTAACTGGAATTATAAGAATAAGATTACTTTATTATCTCGAAGAGAGAAATTCACTTGTGGTGAGATTGTGTGTGAGACTATATGGGCTAGATAGTGATCCCTTTTGTTTCATGCATAAGTTCTGATTGATTCACACTTCTGCAACAACAAATTTGAACTTTTTAAATGCAGTTATTGTTTTCTTATTCTCCTTTTCTCTGTGCATGGAAAGACAATTATGATTCATGTCTAGATTACAAGAAAATCCACAAAAACGTGCATCTAACCAGGGCCAAGGTGCCATCTGGACTCCGAATTTGAAAGTTAATGCATAGGTGAGAGTTGGCTATAGTGAAAATACAGAAGGAAAATCACTGGTCTGTATTGTGTATTTTCATTATTTCCAACTTTCACCCAAGTCCTTAAATGTTTTCTTAATTTGTTATTGATCAGGTGAAGCGTGTGCCTGGCTCAAGTGGCCGGCTGCACAAGACTCAGGATGGAGGCTGGGAGTGGTCAGATGAGGAGATGGATGAAAACTCGGAGGAAGCCAAGCAGGCGGAGCTTGTCGGGCGGGTGAGTTGACGAGCTATTGTGGTCGTGAACCCCTGTACTCTGGTGTTGTTTGACTCACCTCTTGCCTGTGTTTTTGTCAACTCGTTCAGCCCTCGGACAAAGCTTATCAGTATTGAATGGTGTCAGGTAGGAAAGAAATGTATAAAAGTAAAAATTAAATAAATGGAGAGTGTTATTTAGCAAGTAGATAAGCTTGATAGTTTAGGGGTAGTGCCTGATTCGCTTGGCACCTTATGAAGCGCCAGGCATGGTGCTGGGGTGTGCATCTAAACAGGCTGTACGTAAGGATTATTATCGCTGATGGATTTTCTACTGAAGGGTATCGGGGCTGAATGAGCTAAGTTTGTCTTGGTTAGTGCAGTTAGCAGCTTGATGAAGCATGAGCACACAGACTACCAGCTAGTCACTAGACTTCTGGAAAGCAGAACCCCCTTGTGCCAGCAGCTGCTGGTTCTGTGAACATTACTGTGTCTGCATGCACAAGAGGGTTAACTGTGCACTCCTTTCACAGCTTCTAGTGGGGCTGAGTTTTGTTTTCTTCTTGAGCTGCAGCAGGCTTGTTAGTTAATATGGATCAATTTCCTTATAAATTATGACCATTTAGCAATTTTACAAATCAAGGTCATGTGTTCTGAAAAGTGCACAACAGATTCATAATGTCTTCGTGATGTTTGGAAATTGGTGCGTATTGTAGCAGTTTTTGTTGAATGTTGTGTGTAGACACCTTGTGATATCACAGTTTTGTTTGTTTTATGTTGTTTGTGCTTTGTGGCGGAACATCTAGACCATTCTATCACCTTTTCGCCCACAACTTTTGTTGCAGTCGCCCAGAGTGAGGAATGCCCCAGAAGAGGTGAGTGAGCATGTGTTTGTTGTGAACCGATTGATCAGCAGCTGACCTCATCAGCCTGAAAGGCACAGATATAAACTGGGCCAAAATGCTTAGCTCTTAACACCAGTATGCATGCATCCACCAGTACTGCAGTGTTGGTGGCTGTATGCACAAGGGGATTAATGAATTTCTGCTGCTTGCTGCTCGTTGGAACTTTCCTGTGCGTTTTCTGTAGGGCTAAGAGTCTAGAGTGATTGAATTTTCAGCATAAGGTGACGTGAAGTTGAAGTTGGTATCTTGTCATCAACACGAGTTTTCATCATTGTTTATAGCATGTTCTCAATATGACACTGAATATGTGGACAGTCCTGAATTTTTGCATCGTTTCTTTTATGCTACAATAAGTCTAAGATTTTCCGTTCTTTAGATCTAATGTGAACTTGGCAGTTTACATGGTGGTTCCCACCCCATGAGCAAAAGGCATAGATTCTTGCAGACGCAAGGGCTAATGAGACTATATGCAGCATGTGGACAGATCAGCTGCATTTTAGGTACTCAGAAGCAAGTTTATGTGATGTGGACGAGATAGTGATACATCTGCATTTTCTTTCTCATAGGAAGCAAATTTTCTGACAGCAATATTCCGGGTGATTTGAACAGTTTACTTTTGAAGTTTATCATGCTGGATTTTTGTTTGACTGAAAGTTTCAGTTTTCAAGGTTTTGAAATTTATTTGGTTCGTTTATGAAAGTTTTGAAATCACGATGTGTAAATAGTACAGAGCAAGACATTACAGGAAAGTGAAGTAGTCTTATAATACAGCTTAGCGGACAAACATACCAAAATGTTTGTTCATCACCTTATCTTAGTGGTTGTTTGCTGGGTATTTAACAATTCAGGTTTTGAAAATAAAAAATATCAAATAATTTTTTTTTTTCAAGGAATTTTGTCCTTCTACCCACGAGTGCTACTGTTGATACTGTTTGGCAGAAAACGTGTAGTCATGCATCTTTTTTTTTGGAGCGATATCATCAGCAGCCTCGGGTGTTAACCTTTCCCAATATTGTTGTATCTCCACCATCCAGAATCACAGCTCAGCATACACCCATACAAAATCAGGACTGATGCCCTCAGCAAATAAGCATTAGGCCAGGGGAAGACGTTATGCTGATGAGCTTTTGGTTACTGTTTGATACTGACTGGAAGCATTCATTTGTATGGGTCGTGCGAAAGCAGAATTGAATAAAGACTGAGGCATCGGATGTCCGTCTGTTTTAGGCCCCCACCCGGGTCTGCCCTGGGGGACTTGGGTGGGGTTAACTACTTTTTAGTTCCCAGGGTCACCCTGGTCAGTCCCACAGGGTGGGTTTTCCCCTCTATTTTGGGGCATGTGTTTCTGTCTACACTTGGTCCATTCACCTGTATTTTCCTTTTTTAAACTCTCCGTACTGTTTGCGCTGCTGTAGCTCTTGATATTGGATGTGTGTTGCTAAATGGTCTTAAGCAATCCAGACCAAAAAGGTGACTGCCAAGCGTGTAAAATGCAAAGAAGTACCCAACAGAGAAACATGCTTAGAAAAGACGGGTACAACACAATTTATTAATATTATTTGCTTTGTTTCAAATGACTTATCACTTGTGTACTTATTACTTGTTGTGTACCATCATGCTAAATGCTGGTTTTTGTTTCCCCGGGGTCCTCCCGTTTTTCCCCGAGGTAGTCCTCAACTTGAAGGTGATATAAAGTTTGCCTTCGGGTTGGTGTTTAGCAGGCTTTGTGTATTAGACACTCAGCCTACTTCGTGCCCAAGGGTGCTCCCCGTTCGTTCTCTCTCTCTCTTTCTCTCTCTCCCTCTCGCTGTGTGTGTCTCTCTCTCTCTCTCTCTCTCTCTCTCTCTCTCTCTCTTTCTGTCCTCACATACACGCATTTACTTTTGCTCGCTCCTGCGCGTGCTTACTCACACTCTTGTCTCTCGTGTTCAGTTTCTCTCCGAGTCTCTCTCTTAATACTCTTATGATTTTTTCATTGTCATTTTTACTTTTTGCGCACTTTTGTTCTTCCTTTTCTTTTATTTTATTTTACGTCACCTCCTTCAGTTGCCACATTCCTTCTGCGAATGAAGATAAGTAGCGGCTAATCTGTTTATTTTGACAAAGGGTATTTACCCAAAATATTAATAAATTGTGTTTTACCCGCCTTTTCTAAGCGTGTTTCTTTCTCTGTTGGGTACTTCTTTAAATGGTCTTAGCTTTATTTAGGCCCCATGTCATAGGTTTATTTAACTTTTTGGACCGGCTGGCGACATACATTCAATATTCTGTTTAGTTTTTTTTCACAAGCAGTGCAGGCACGTCCTGAGAAAGTCTTGTTGCTGTCGGGACGTTAAGCAATGTACAATCAATCAATCAATCAATCCGTCTGGCTTAGATCTGTGGTAAACATTAACCTGTTCAGTGCCAGTTGCCACAGATTGTGTTTCTGCAATATCCTTAATCCAACGCCAAAAAGCCCTAACTGTCCCAGGAACATGGATTCGAAGTGTTGTCAGGAAGAGGCATAGAAACTTCCAAGCCCCCCTCAACGGCAGGGCGGGGGCTTGTCATGATCGATACATCTTGGCACTGAACGGTTAGTGTTGGCATTTCAGAGGTAATTGATAAATCCTCCTAGTCCTGCCCTGCACACACACATTTTGTGGACGACTCGTAGGTAAGGAGGGTACAATTTTAAAAAAACAAAACACATAATTTGACTTGCAGGTGTTGATTATCATCTATTAAAAGGTCAAGTTGTTATGAGAATGGTCATGCATGAGATCCGTGAGGGCTTTGTGTTTTTTTTTGTTTTTTATTTTTAATTTGTATTTTATTTGCTTTTTCTGTTCATTTATACCTGAATTTCAATTGTTTGGAGGAACATGGTTCCAGGTCCTTTTAACCCATATCATACTGAGGCTAAAAGCTTCAAATTTGTTCAGTGCCATGCAGGCTACATTAAAGTACTTACAGATAAGGATATAGACCAATGGCTTTAGTTCAAGGGTGGTGCCAGAATAGCTTGGCGCCTAGAGGCGCCAAGCTATTCTGGCACTACCCTTGAACTATTTAAGTCGAACTTATTTCACACAGTGGTGTATTCCGAATGATAAGGGTTAATACTGCATGTGTTGTACAAGGTATGAGCAGAAAGTAATGAGAGGTGTGCCATAAAATTTATCATTTTACCAATTTACTTGATATTTTCACATTTTGTATAGTGCTATCCTCCACTGTTGACACATATTCTGATGAAGGTAGTTGAAAACTTACAACTTTTACCAGGTCCTTGATGCATGAAAACCTTCATTCTGCCAGCCTCTCTTTAAGTTCAGGGAGCAACCACAAGTCACACCGGTTGAGGCAAGGACTGTATGATAGATGAGGAAAGAGGCAAATGATTTGCTCCTTTGTATAGGATCGTGACTTTGACTTTCAAGAAAAGTCCAGTTCTCATTAAATTTTGATCTTACCTGAAATAAGCAGTTTTGTAAATCTAACAGCATGTACTTGAAAAGATGTTGATGGTGTTGTGCACAAGGGTATTAAGTTTGATGGAGGCAGCAGCGACTTTGTATTTTGTTGTGCTGGAGCCTAATGGTGTTAAGAACCTATTTATGTACTACACCTTTAGAATGATAGCAAGTATTGATACTGATCAGGGTTAATTTTTAGAGCGCGTCCGGCACTATTGGTGCATAATTTTCCAAAATGACCCTTACATTTTGATTTTGAGCTGAGGGGTCAATGACCTATAGTTTTCTGTAGGCAACGGACCCATCTTTTCACATGTTCCTAAAGGCCTACCCATCATTTTTGCACCCTCTCACTCCCCAAGCTCCTGCTTGATATTTCTGCGGCTGGTGAGAAGGTGCCCACATAACCCCTCCCCCCGCCCCTGCTTTTCAGTATTTTGACAGATGGTATCAAGTTGTTTTAACACTGGGGCACCCCCTCCCCTTGCACTTTGCAGTTGGTGGGAAGGTGCTCAGAAACGTTTGGCCAATCCCGTTTAAGAAATGACCCATTGGGTTTGTACTCTGCGGGCCAATGACCCGTCTGCGTAAAATTTCAGAATGAACCTGCTGATTGGAGGACAGTAATTTGTTTTTAAACAATTCAAATTCTGAATTGTAAAGTACTACAAACACAAGAATTTGGAACTCAATCTCTGTGTACTCCAGCACTTCCTCCCCATATTCTTCTTTGGTACTGGTGTTGGTGATTGATCCCAATTTCCAAAATCTGAGTAGCTCATTTGAGCTTGCCCTTCGCTCCATGTGGATGTACTGTGTTTGTGTTCAGTGTGAGTGAATGCGCGTGTTTCACGTGAACGTGCTTGTTGGGTTCAGCTTGCGGCAAAGATTTGAGCTGATTTAAAAGTGGAATAAAACTCCTAGATAATGCACTGGATTGTACTGCATTGTCAAGACCGTTATCTTAGACATATTTTGTATTGGTATATTCAAATTTAAGTTAAGACTTCTCATAACACAAAAAACAAAACTAAAAGCCAACTGAATAATATGATAGTAGATCCAGTACCATTTCAGAAACCTAGGATATCTGAATTATTAAAGTGTGAAACTAAAAGTGTCATTAAGTTCATATAATTTGATAACGGTTATGCATTTCTGTTGCATAAGTCAGCTGCTGAAGATTGAAAAAGACGCTTTGCTTTTAATTTTCCGCTTTTACAGTATGAGGAGTATACTTAGACAGATTGGCATAGAAAGGGGTATTGTCAGGTGTCCAGCAGAACGAGCTTCATGTACTAACCAAGACGGCCTTGCCTTTCGTCAACTCCTGGCTTTGTGTCTAAGTCTTCAGAATGTTGGAGAGATCTATAGAACAGGTCGGCCATGGTGTTATGTTCACCAGTGTATAGTGGAATTCAGTACAACACAAACAGGGCTTGGGCTCTGAGCAAAATGTCCTCTGGGCTGATGTCAGCCTTAGTTGGCCTATGCAGGCCAACTAAGACTGATGTCTGCCTGTGGACCTTGTGCCTGCTGAGTGTATTTTCTACAAGTCTGTATGAATTCATCACATGAACAGTGCCTTTTGACTTTATTGAGGTTTAACCCATTAAACCCCACAGCGGCATTTCCCACATTTTGGAAGGATTACCTAACAACCATGTTATGTAGCAGTTTCTGGTGATGGAGTGACCGTGATAATTCAAGGGTAGTGCCAGATTAGCTTGGCGCCTAAAGGCGCCAAGCTAATCTGGCACTACCCTTGAATTATCATGGTCACTCCATCACCTGCTGTTGGGCGTCAGGGCTAAATGGGTTAATGCCAATCGCACTATTAGGGCCAGTGGCACAGCGGCATACTGACGCTGACCTGTACTGAGGGTGAGGGTAGCATACTGGAGACGATAGTTAAGTGTAAGGGTAGCATACTGGAGCCCTCTGTCATCTAACCTGCAGTTCCCTCCTGTGGCCCCTGGCCAACAAAAGGGTGTAACCACTGATGCTGCTGTGGCACCAGAGAAGGCAGCAGAGGCCCCTCCTGCGAATGCTGCCGAGTCTGTCCCCATGCCGCGTAACACACCATCCCCGGAGGCACCTCCCGTCAGGCAGGGTACATCTGTGGATGAAAGTGGCGCACCTGTGATTGGTGACATGCAGGTGAGCTATAGCGGATGTGGCAGTGGGTCCATCTTGACCCCCTCACTGCCAATAGCTGGAAATGATTTCTCAGGAACCAGCACAATATCACTGTCGGGTAGTTCAGTCGCTACAGACACATGTTTATGAATGTGACCAGCAGGAGACATAGATCCTCATAAGACTCCATGTTTGCGAGGGCTCATGAATATATATATGTCTCTTGCATTTGGATTGTGGTCGCAGTGCTCCAGCAGCCAAGGGGGTAACCCTCATGTGCATGCAGCCACTGGTAGTGTAGAGGGTAGTTAGATTGATGCTCTGTAAACAATACTGGTGGCTGCATACACAAGGGTTGTTAAACATGTTTGTTTTGAAATCTTTCATCCCAAAGGCCAAATGTCACAAATACAGCACTTATTTACACTAATTACAGTGCCAGAGAATGGCTCCACCGTGTTTGTTAAATTGTTTGAGGGTTATGTTCCAAGGCATCAAGCTGATAAAGCACTACCCTCAAACAAAACTAAATATGGTCAGGACATCTTCTCTGAGACACGTAGGATGAAATCACCAAAGCTTCTTTTCTTTTACGCTAGAAGTGTTTAGGTGTCCTTTACAAAAAAAACCTGTTTCCTGCACGCAGTATTTTTGTTCACACAATAGACCTGTGTTACACTTTTGCCATCCCAGACTGAATCACAATGGATGTTGAATATGACAGTGTGTATTGAAGTACAGATAACACCTGGAACCAGTGTTTCTGCAGTCTAATATTTTAAAGTGATATTATCCATGAAGATGAAGGAAAGCATGTTAACCCATTTACGCCCTGAAACTTTATTTTTGGTTACGTGCGAAGCAAAATTATATTCTGGGCCTGTGGTCATCTGTCCGTCAACATTAACGTTGGCATTTTCTTGGAGACTTTTCAAGCCACACTCTTCAAACTTGGCCCAATCATACTTTGTGGCAAGACCTTTCTAAATATACCAATTTGAGTAACCTCACACAAACTGACAAAGGTCAAGGTCAAAGGGGATCCGGAAATAGGTAAAAAATAGCTTATTTTGACAAAATTTATTTTTTCTCAAAAACTATTGACAACTTCAAACCTAAACTTGGTACAGAGATACCTGATAGTAAGACCTTTCTATGCATACTAATGTGGATTGAAAGGTCAAGGATCACAAGGTTTGCGGAAATGTGTGTAAAATGCCAATTTTGATAAAATTGTAGTATTATGAACATTTTTGCACACTTTTTGATCAAATTTGGCACAAAGGTAGCTGATGATAAGACCCTAATATGCATACTAAATTCATCGACTCATTGCAGAGGTCAAAGGTCACAGGGGTTGACAGCTGTGTGAAAAATGCTTAAATTTTGAGAAAACCTAGATTTGCTGGTTCAGAAGTCAACCCTTGTCATAAAAGTCACATGTCGATCAGTCATACACATGAGCCATAAGGGCTTTGCCTTTCTTTATACTATTGTCCTATGAAGACAACATTACAGATTAGGAGATAGATGAATCATTTCAGTTCAAGGGTGGTGCCAGAATAACTTGTCGCCTCAGGCACTAAGCTATTTCAATCTATTTCAAGCAATAGTGTATCAAAATGAAAAGGGTTAAGCTTGAACTTAAAGATACTGCTGATCAGCTGATTCTGCTTCCACTTCATGAAAGAATAACCCCCCTGTGCATGCAGCTGCCGGTACTGTTCAGTGCCAGCAGCTGCATGACCAAGGGGGTTAGTTCCAGGACCAGGGGTCAGTTGCATGAGCGAGCTTAGTCCTGCACCAGCCTCTAAGCAAGGTGCGCCACTATAGCGGCACACCTTGCTTAGTGGCTGGTGCAGGACTAAAGCTCGCTCATGCAACTGGCCCCCAGATCTTTGAAATTTTTAGTGCCAGGGCAGCACAGTATATTTACACTGTATGAGGGTAATAATGAAACAGTGGTTGATCGGTGAACTGATCATTTCATCCATTGTGGTTTATCTTGATACCCTAGTTGTTGCCGTTTCATTGTTGTTATTGACGCTATTGCTGTTGTGTGTGTAATGTAAATATTTACAGGGGTACATGTGTAATGGGTATAATGGTTAGCAGGGTACATACTATATGCATTGGGTTTCATGCTAAATTTGCATGTACTACTACAAGTTATATCTGGAATGTGTTATCAACAAGTATAATCTGCTACATGTCCTACATTGTATATTTACTTTCCCCACATTGGGACTTGATACAACAAGAGACAGATTGATCCCAATACAGATTGACTGATACTGTGATAGTTGAATGGTGGTGGCAGAAGAGGTTGGCTTCTTTAGGTTTGAAGCTACTCTGGCACTACCCTACAACTATCATGGTCATTCTGTCTCCTGGACTGAAATTCAATTTTCAAAAGACAGCTCCCAAATCTGCAGTGATAAAGATAGAGCTTGGATTGTGAAGATGCTCTGCCATCACTCGAAAATGTTCAGCAAGTTCAAGAGCGTGATGCTCAAGCTTTATTAATGTCATGCCATGTATCCATTGTTCTAATTTCTCTCTTTTCTTTTCCAGGGAAAGTCCATCAACTTGGTCCTGAGGTTGAGGTAAGTGTTTTAAGTCCCTTCTATTTATAGAAGGGACGTTTTAGGATGGGTCATGGTGGGGCGAATTTAATAGCATGTCCATGATGTCAAAGGCGGGCAGACCTAAACCTCTGACAACTGAAGTAAGAAGATAAAAATTACATCATGTCTAGTTACGCTAACCTCGCTGCTGAACTACATTTTGCGTGAAAGGCCGTGTGTGTGCATATGCATATGTACGTAGAGACGAGAATCTCAGATATTGCTGTATGTACAAGCTTGAAACTTGGTGAAGTACTTTATTTAAGGGGTGGAGAGCTTGCGAGCATGTTATAACTGGATGTCTCATTGAAGACGTAATACACCGTTTATATAAAGTCGCTTGACCCAGATTCTATCTATGTCCCGTAGTCTTGCCGACCGTTGGGGCACCACTGATGACTTGGCAACCAGCTCCCTCCATTCCTCTCTGTTCTCTGCCATTCTTAGCATATCGCGCAGCTTCAGTCCTGTCCACTCTGAGATATTGTCCTCCCATCTTTTCCTCTGTCTTCCTCTCCTTCATCCTCCTTGCATAGTGCCTTGCAGGATTGTTTTGACCCAGATTAGAGTCCGTAATTGTTGTCATGTTTGCTTGAAATTTTGGATATAGCTAGTTTGGAGAAAGACATTGGATGAGTTCGTTAGCCAGCTTAGTACTTCTTCAACTTTTTGTATAATAATTAATTTATTTTTGCAAGTTTTGGATCTACTATATACTCCCATCAAAGAATCAGCCCTGGAAGAGGCTGTGTGAAACAAAACAGTCAGCCCTGGAAGAGGCTGCGTGCCTTTCGGATGAGTGACGTGAAACATCAATTTTGTCACTGTGCAGCCCTCAAAGTCTAAAATTTTGCCCACCAGCCTTTGGCTAGTGACTTCCAAGTTTTACTAGCCAAACTGAAAATGTTACTAGCCAAAACTGAAAATTTTACTACTGAAAATAGCCCCCCAACTTAACAATATAATGTACCCCAAGTGTTTGACGCCCAATGTTAGAGAGTGTTTTCTGCCCAGAGGCATTGAGAACAAATATTTGAACAGACAATCATAACCAAGTTAATGTTTATGTCCTGACTTCAGGCTTTTGATAGTATCAAGTGGAGAAATAACTGACAAAGTCCCCATGTGAACTTTGGTGGGATTTTTTATTTATTTATTTTTTGTAAGTAGAGCTGGGCTTCTGTTTGCACAACAGGCTAAAGGGTCTGTAGACCCCCAGGTATAAATTTTAGAGGGTACACAGACCCCCATCCTAGCATTAGAGAGGGTCCGCAGATTTATTTAAGAAACACTGCATCATCTGTATGTTCCTTAAAATAAATTATCCCCACCCAGGTCTGCCCTGGGGGACTTGGGTGGGGTTAACTACTTTTTAGTTCCCAGGGTCACCCTGGTCAGCCCCACAGGGTGGGTTTTTCCCTATATTCTGGGGCATGTGTTTCTGTCTACCCTTGGTCCATTCACCTGTATTTGTATTTTTAAAACTCTCCCAACTGTCTGCACTGCCTGTAGCTCTTGATATTGGATGTGTGTTGCTAAATGGTTTTAGCTTTATTTAGGCCCCATGGTGTAGGTTTATTTAACGTATTGGACCGGCTGGCGACATTCAATATTCTGGTTTTTTTTTTTTTTTTCACAAGCAGTGCAGGCACGTCCTGAGAAAGCCTTGTTGCTGTCGGGACGATAAGCAATGTACAGTCAATCTGGTTTGCGAATGTACAGTCAATCATTAAAATAAATTATCTCATTTCGCTCTCTCCTGTTGTGACAGTGTGTGTGTGTCCTTTCCATGATACTGATTATTTCGCTCTCTCCTGTTGTGACAGTGTGTGTGTGTCCTTTCCATGATACTGATTCTTTAACTGGTGAGCTATCGCGCAAAAGCCTGTCTCCCTCGCTCTCTGACATACAGAAAAACATATATCTATTTATTTATTTGTATGATCGTTTGATAATGTATTGTAACAGAGAATATAGTGTTTTCTGCTGAACGCGGCAGATTGACAACCAAAGTGTGACTTGTCTAAACTCTGTGTGTGTTTGTGTGTGTGTAAACTGATGTACTTAAAAGTTTGTTTCAACCCGTTTAACCACTAAGAACTGAGACGTGTTTCTCCAATTTTTGCCTAATAACTGTGTACCAGAAGATGGATCGACCATGATTTACAAAAACTGACAAACTTATTTCTGTTCAAATTTCTCGGACTTGCTTTTTGAGTTTGCCTCAGTGCTCATGCCATTCGAGTGCCGTTGTGCTTTAGCCATGGAAATACACTCAGCACAGCCATGAACTCTGAAAACTGTGTCGTAGCGGCGGTGCCACACACGGCCCAGGGGTAGCCTTGGATTTCTGGTACTGTCGCTTGTCGATGGAGATGGCGGTGTCGAAGTGCAACTTTCTTCTTAGCGATTATCAAGATCAGACGGTGCCGGATTGAAGAATCCGAAGCATTCCAGCTCTTCCTTGCTTTTTCTTCGCCATGTACAACTTCGTTCAAGATCGAAAGCGAAACGCACGATGCCGTATCCCATAATAATATGTATGGTGACGTCACAGCAAGTAACGCGTTAACATGTAGCGCGCACTTTGTAATAACATGCTGACACCACACATTAACTAATAGTTTGCCCGCCCTGTTACACTCGCACGGACCCTGGCGTCGGGTCGATTCTGAACGTAGCTGCGACTGAGCGAGCGGCTAAACGAACCAATTCATAACTAAAAATAGAACGACTGTCGCCGACCTCTGTTATGGAACGCACAGTTCGAGTGACGTGTTCGGCTACTGCCGCAAAGTGATTTTTAGAGGTGGCTCGCAGTGGCTGGTCACGCGCCGGCGTACCTGATGTTCGGCTGGCGTTGGATTGAAAAACGCACGAGCGCAATCGCATTTGGCGAGTGGGTATTTTTTTTTACTCGCCAAATTTTTTTTTCACTCGCCATGGCGAGTAAATTACTCGCCTACTCGCCATTTTCAGGGCTGCTGTGTACACGGCGTCATGAGACTAGCAATGCCATGACGTCAAGCTTATAGTGATGTCATTTTACTGCCTGTGCTATTCTTCAAGCTGGACAAGGAGCTTGACAGCAGGCTGGCAAAAGCGAACAGCGCTTTTGGGCGACTTTTCAAGCGGGTGTGGCACAATCAACAGCTGAAAACAGGCACCAAGATCAGCGTGTACAGAGCTGTGGTCCTCACCACCCTGCTGTATGGTTCCGAGTCCTGGGCCCTCTACCGCAGCCAACTACGACTCCTCGAACGCTTCCACCAGCGCTGCCTGCGTACCATCCTGGGCATTCACTGGAGTGACTATGTCACCAACGTCGAGGTCCTTGAACAGGTTGAAACTGTGAGCATCGAGGCTTTGCTGCTGCGGACACAGCTCCGCTGGGCGGGGCATGTCTCCAGGATGGAGGATCATTGCCTACCAAAGATCACCCTGTTCGGCGAGCTTGCTACTGGACACCGTGACAGAGGGGCACCAAAGAAGAGATACAAAGACTGTCTCAAGAAGTCACTTAGTGCCTGCCAAATCGACAACCACCAGTGGTCTTCGCTTGCTGCGGACCGTGACACCTGGCGCTCCACCATTTACAAGGCAGCTGTCTCCTTTGAGGACTCTCACAGAGCTAGCCTTAAGGACAAGCGGCTCAGGAGAAAAAACAGAGATGCTGCAGCTCAGAACCCTGGCCATACCTTCCCCAGCAGCCACTGCGGTCGAACCTGCCTGTCTCGGATTGGCCTCCGCAGCCACAAACAAGCCTGCAGACGTCGTGGGCAACTCCTATAAAATCTTCGTTCGCGAAGTCAAGCCAAGCTATTCTTCTTTAGAATTCCTGTCGCTACTCCAGCCCACAGAACCCACAGAGTGTACTAATGGCGGAAAATGCCATGTGTCCATCTTTATTTGTGTGTGCCGGCATGTGTGTTGATCAGCGGTTGGCTTAGAGAGGAAGGAAATGGATCAGAAGGATAAGCATAAAAATATGAACAACTGTGAAAAACACATGTGAGCTCCAAACACTAAGGTAGACTTTGGGATGAAATCCTCATTTTGCTCAATGGCAGATATTTCAACATCAGAATCAGGTCAAAGACAAAAGATAGATTTTCTTTCCTTTTGAAAGTAGAAACACCCTTAACATGTTCCAGCATGATGCACAATACATGATATAAATTTAAATATGATGGTTTAATGGTAGTATCAGAATAGCTTGATGCCCACAGGCGCCAAGCTATTCTGGCACTACCCTTGAAGTAAAGTTGTTGATCTATCTCCTGATCTGTACTATTGCCTTCAAAGGACAATATACACATTTAAAAAAAAAAATCAGCCTCAGTATGTGATGTGTTAAGGTCCGTGCAAATTTTATGTATTTTTGACTGCGCAACAGGTAAATGGTTAAAAATACACAAACTAGTGCATGTGTTAATATATTATAGACATGTTATATGTCAGTTGCCTCGTGCTGGGACCACCCCCACCCGGGTCTGCCCTGGGGGATTTGGGTGGGGTTAGGTATTTTTTAGTTCCCAGGGTCACCCTGGTCAGCCCCACAGGGTGGGGTTTTCTCTCTATTCTGGGGCATGTATTTCTGTCTACCCTTTGTCCATTCACCTGTATTTGCCTTTTTAAAACTCTCCCTACTGTCTGCACTGCCTGTAGCTCTTGATATTGGATGTGTGTTGCTAAATGGTCTTAGCTTTATTTAGGCCCCATGTGTTAGGTTTATTTAATGTATTGGACCGGCTGGCAACATACATTCAATGTTCTGTTTATTTTTTTTTCACAAGCAGTGCAGGCACGTCCTGAGAAAGCCTTGTTGCTGTCGGGACGTTAAGCAATGTACAATCAATCAATCAATCGTGCTGGGACCATATGGCGTTGAGGCGCGTCCCCTGGGTGGTGGATAGCGGGTCCCTCGCGAGAGGGGTGCACCGAATGAAATAAGGTGCCGTGAACCAACATGGTCTAAGGGAAGGAGACCCCGACAGAAAACCCTTGGTCCTCCTAGTAAGGGGGTCGGGCGTGGGGGTAGCTTCCCCACCCTGCAAATAAGGAAATGGCTACAGAAACGCCGACGAATAGACAAACAGCAATTCCTTTCCTCGAGGAGGAAGGTTCTTCTACCAGAAGATTTATGACGACGCGTGGTGAAAGCCCAAAGCAGCATGGCCAGATGGCATCCCAGCGGAGTCTCTGAAAGCAGACCTAGAGACAACAGTTGAGATGCTGTACCCACTGTTTGGAAAGATCTGGGAAGAGGAGGTGATGCCAGCTGACTGGAAGGAGGGGTACCTAATCAAGCTTCCCAAGAAAGGCGACCTTAGCAAGTGTTCCAACTACAGAGGAATCACCTTGCTGTCAGTACCAGGAAAGGTCTTCAACAGGATCATCCTAGAGAGAATGAAGAGCTCCGTTGACCCCCAGCTGAGAGACCAGCAAGCAGGATTCAGGAAGAACCGATCATGTACAGACCAGATCGCCACTCTCCGCATCATCGTGGAACAGTCTCTGGAGTGGAGCTCCCCGCTGTACGTCAACTTTGTGGATTATGAGAAAGCATTTGACAGCGTGGACCGAGAGACTCTGTGGAAACTCCTACGACACTACGGTGTACCCACAAAGCTCGTCCGCCTGATCAAGAGCAGCTATGATGGCATGACATGTCGCGTGATCCACGAAGGGCAGTTCACCAGAGAGCTCCAGGTCAGAACTGGTGTCAGGCAGGGGTGTCTGCTGTCTCCGTTCCTCTTCCTACTGGCCATAGACTGGGTCATGAAGATGACCACAGAGCACAGACGAAGTGGAATACAGTGGACACTATGGACACAGCTTGACGACCTCGATTTTGCAGACGACTTGGCATTACTGTCCCACACTCATCAACAAATGCAGGACAAGACCACGAGGCTTGCTGACATCTCGTCCCAAGTGGGCCTCACCATTCACAAACAGAAAACAAAGACAATGAGGCTGAACGCAACCAGGGAAGAACCAGTCTTGCTTCCTGGCACCCCGTTGGAGGAGGTGGAGTCCTTCACCTATCTCGGGAGCATCATAGACAAAAAAGGCGGCACTGATGCAGATGTCCGAGCACGAATCGGTAAAGCCATAGCAGCCTTTCTCCAGTTGAAAAAAGTGTGGAGTTCCAGAGAGCTGTCACAACACACCAAAGTCCGGATTTTCAACTCCAGTGTAAAAGCAGTTCTCCTATATGGAGCAGAGACATGGAGATTGACAAAAACCACAGTCAACAGAGTACAGACCTTCATGAACAGTTGCCTTAGAAGAATTTTGAAAATCCACTGGCCAGAGAAGATCAGCAACGTCAGACTCTGGGAGAGAACAGAGCAGATAACAGCAGAGAATGAAATTGGGCGAAGAAGATGGGGATGGATCGGTCACAGTCTGAGAAAGCCAGCTTCCAGTATCACTAGGCAGGCATTGTCATGGAACCCCCAGGGAAAGAGGAAAAGAGGTAGGCCGAGAAACTCCTGGCGTCGAGACCTCCAAGCAGACATCAAGAGACTGGGAACCACCTGGAGTAGAATCGAAGGAGAAGCACAGGACAGGAGTTGCTGGAGGTCTCTCGTCGACGGCCTATACCCGGGTAGGGGTGACAGGCGTAAGTAAGTAAGTGGTGAAAGCCGGAAGTCTTCGGAAGCCACAGGACCGAGCCACCTCTCTCTATCCAGGGACACAATCATGGGCACATGGAATGTCAAGACCATGTACCAGAGCGGGAAGGCTGCCCAGATAGCAGCGGAAATGCAAAAGTACAACCTTTCCCTGCTAGGTATCAGTGAAGCCGGATGGACGCAGTCTGGCCAGAAACGGCTGTTAAGTGGGGAGATGATTCTGTATTCAGTTCATGAAGAGGAGAATGCCCCCCATACAGAAGGCGTAGTATTCATGCTGTCACCAGTGGCACAGAGAGCGTTGATGGGCTGGGAACCTCTTGGGCCAAGAATTATCACAGCAGGAAAAAGATCCAGCCCAGCGTCATCCAGTGTTATGCGCCCACTAATGATGGTGACGAGGAAGAGAAACAAGAGTTCTACGATCGACTCCAGAGTGCTGTGGACAATATGCGGCGCGAGACATCACCATCGTAAAGGGCGATTTTAATGCCAAAATAGGGGAGGACAACACCGGATACGGAGAGGTGATGGGGAGACAGGGACTAGGGGAGATGAGTGAGAACGGGGAGAGGTCTGTAGACTTTTGTGCTCTAAACAGACTTGTCATTGGAGGCAGCATCTTCCCACACAGAAGAATACACAAAGCAACTTGGGTCTCACCTGACCATACTACAGAGAACCAAATAGACCATATCTGCATTAGCAAGAAATTTAGAAGATCCTTTCAAGATGTTCGAGTGAAGAGGGGTGCAGATGTCGCCTCAGACCACCATCTGCTTGCCTTAAGAATAAAGCTCGTTAAAGAAAAGCCGCACAGAAACGAGAAGAAGACAGCGCTATAATGTAGGCCTCCTGAGAGAGACTGGAGTGAGAGAAGAGTTCAAAGTGGTGCTGTCCAACTGGTTTCAAGCGCTACAGGAGCTAGTAAATGAAGAGGAGGTGGTCACCACAGAGCAGCAGTGGAAGGCAGAGAGGCGCTGAACTCGACCTACAAAGACACTGTATGGTTCAGGAAACACCATCACAAGGACTGGCTGTCGGCACAGACCTTGAAGAAGATAGAAGTGAGGAAGCAGAAGAAAGCAGTTGTCAACAACAGTCGCACAAGAGCAGCCAAAGCAAGGGCACAGGAGGAATACTCGAAGCCAACCGCGAGGTGAAGAGGAGTATAAGGGCCTACACAGACAGCCTAGCAGCAGAGGCGGAAAAGGCAGCAGGCAGCGGCAACATAAAACAGCTCAATGACATTACCAGAAGATTGTCAGGCAAGTATGGCCATACAGAAAGACCAGTAAAAGACAAAAAAGGCAAGCCTGTTGCAGACAGAGTAGACCAACTCGACAGATGGGCCGAGTATTTTGAAGAGTTAGTGAACAGACCCAGCCCACCTGACCCCCCAGGCGTCCAGCCAGCAGAGACTGACCTACCCATCAGCTGTGACAGACCCAGCCGGGAAGAGATCAGAAGAGCAGTGGCATTTGTTTTCTCAAAACACATTACCGATGGTATTACTTAAAGGAAATGGTTTCTTAGCTAGTCTAATTTTAGCCCAAAATTGTTGTGTACGAGTATGGTCATGATGGCAGGTGAGGGGCGCCATAGCCTAGACGGAAACCCGGGTAGCCTCCCTTCCGGTTCAACCACGCATGCGCCACACCACTCATACGCCAGTCAGTTTTCTTTGCTAGTCTCAGAAGGTTGTGTACGGGACTCGCTATGTTCGTTAGGACTCTATCTTCGTTAGGAAAGTCTAGACAGAAGGAAGCTTGTTCAAGGTGGGAAACCGGGCTTGAGGTTTCCGTCGGTCTTCGGACTTAGAAACTTGTTCCTAGTGAACGTTACTTGTGAATTTCACCCGTCGGCGCCATCTTATCCTACCGGGCGCGGCGACGCCAGGTTGAACTGTACTCACGCCTAGTGCCGCTCGGGCCCTAGTGCGTGCTACTCGTGTGTGCCAAGCTTCTTCTTCGCTCTTCAGCCTGCTCTGAGTGCCTGCTGTTGCGGAGACTTCGTTTCGACGCCTTCACTGACGCCAGTGGCTTCGCCCGGCATCAGCGTTACGTGGTCGCCGTCCGACGCCGGGCCGTGTCTGCGTGCTAGCCTTTCTGGTGGGTCTTCGACCGGGTTGGTGCCTCACTTCTTCGGATGGCAAGGTAATTTCTCTGCCTTGGCCTACGTCAGGCGCTCAAGGGTAGTGGTGGAGCGCCGGGCGTAGGCTTACACGGTACGCTTCGTTCGTTCACGCGGATTCGGTGCGGGCCCACGGGGGCACGCTCGCTCGCATTTCATTGTACATTATGTTTTGCAGTTGGCAAGTCCGAACATGCACTCGATGTGGGCAATTCCAGTGGCCGAGTGACGAACATCTGGTTTGCCTGCCCTGTTCCGGTTGTACCTCCACGCGTCCGTGCTCGGTCTGCGCCCCATGGCTGGAGGAACAATGGACCCAGCTGTGGAGTTTCTACGGCCGCAAGAAACCTACGCAAGCACGGAAGAACGATCCCACACCGGTACGCGCCACAGTCCAGTCGAGTGGCCCTGACCGAGTGTCTGAGCAGACGAACCAGCGGCTTCGGTCGCGTGCACGTGCTCTAGTACCGGCAGCCACCACAGTCCAGTCGAGTGGTCTCTGTACGGTCAAGGATCCTAGAGCGCCTCGGGCTAGGCCTCTAAACAAGACTCCGGTAGCCACCACAGTCCAGTCGAGTGGTCTCTACCCGGTAGCAACGCCTCTGCAGGCAACTGATAAGGAACTGATACAGGCTCCTACACCCGCTCTGGTTGCGGGCCTGACTAATACGGATCTCCAGGTAGCTGACAAGCTCTCGCCACAGATTCGTCCTGCTGCTTCCGCTACCCTGTTCTCCGCTAGGGACCAGCGCGGAACGCCAGCGCCCCGCCCAGCTCCTTCCGTCCGGGCGTCAAGTTCCGACAAGTCTTCTCGCCGGACGCGCTCCCGCTCTCGGGTACAAAGTAGTCGCCTCCGCTCTGCTGCGGTGCGATTTACTCCCCGTCTTCAGTCCGAGCGAACCTCAGCTGTTAGACTTCGTTCACGCTCGAGCGACAGGTCTACTCGCCCGAGGACCGATTACTACCGGTCGGAATCCAGCCGACATTCGCGGACACAGTACAGGCATGACTCTGCTTTGCGTTCAGCTTCGCGCCATTTCAGACGTTCCCGGTCCCCGCATCGCCGCCCCCGTTCCCGTTCACGCTCCTCTCGGCGGAGTGCCGCTCGTCGCACGCGACACCGTCGTAGGTCAGGAGTTCGGGCTTCCCGCTCAGCGTCGAGTGCTTCACGGGACCATTCATCTAGCAGACACTGGCGGCGCCACGCACCAGTGAGAAGATCTCCTCCACCAGCTACGACCGTTACCCGCCCCAGTGACGGGAGTCTTCCTCCTCGTTTGGGAGTGGACCCGATTCCCCACTCAGTTCCGGCAGAAGAGGACACCCTTAGTCTGAACCCCGAGGAATCGATGTCGGCACTACTACAGGTGGCCAGCCCCGCCCCGTCCAATCCCTCGGGTGGTGACGAGGAATTCCCGCCGGCTGCCATTGGACATAGGTTAGAGACACTGCGGGCCCTTGATGAAGCGGCACGGCTTATCGCGGCTTGCCTCCCTGCAGAAGACTGCCCTCCCTCTCCAGTTCTTAAAAGGAAAGCGTCCGCCTTTGTGGACGCAGAACGACAGGCCAAGCGATTCAAGTCTCTCCCCCAGCCGCCGGGTTTCCGGGAGTTACGTGATGCGTTTTCTGCTCATCTTGCGCAAGGGGCATGCGGTACAGGATTCTTCTCAGACTCCAAGTGGCCGACAGGTATAGACATCGCCTTCCGGCAGTCATGGTATGCGGGCCATACACAACACTTTTCCTGCCCTCTACCGACAGCGGACCCCGCGGCAGTGGCGTTCTCTGGGACTTCCTTACGTCAGTCTCTCCTCCCCGGGGTAGAACAGACCGCGACACTCATTAGGAACACCCTGGCAGCAGCGGGATTTCTAGATTTGGTCACGCAAGCCATCGTCCGACGTGTAGAGGACTCCTGGCATCCGTCAATTTCGCCTCTGCTGGGAGACCTGCTCGCCCTAGCAGTTTCGGGGAACCGCGCTGTATATCATGTCGCTGTCAACTCCATGGCAGCCGCCTCTAACTGCGACTTAACTGCGTCGAGATGCGATTCTCCGTTCCTGTCCCATTCCGCTGGATGTGAAGACTCAGCTTCGGCAGGCGCCCCTCGGCGGTGACTTACTGTTCGGCCCCACCTGGCTCGCTGTAAAGGAAGCTAACAAGGACGCCTGGCCCAACCGCCCAGCTCCAACTTCCTTTCGACCAACCCGCAAGGCTCCGGGTCGCCCCCTGCGGACTGCTAGACCCACCGCCCGGCCGTTCACCAGAGGTGGTCGCCTACCCCCCAGAGCTCCAGCCTTTCCTCGCGCCCGCCCTTTCCCCAGTACCGAGCCTCCCCCATCCCTCCCTGCCCGCACCTGGCCCAGACCTGCCCGGCGCCCCGGGCGGGGCCGGGCGCACTGACTTTCTCCCCCTCCGGCCCCCGCCGACCTCGTCCGGAGTTCCGGTCGGCGGGAGGCTGGCGCTTCACAGCGAAGCCTGGCGTTCGCTGTTTCCGGACGACCCGTGGATTCTCTCTACCATTACTCAGGGACTACTGATCTCCTTCCGGTCCCCACCTCCCGTGCGCCGGAGCCCGGTGTGGACTACAGTTCCTTCAGACCAGCTCAGAGCCGAAGGTCTCCGCGGCGAAGTTTCCTCCCTGCTTCAGAAGTCCACCACGGAGGTGGTGGTCCGGCACGACTCCCCAGCCTTCTACAGTCGGCTCTTTGTGGTGCCCAAGCCGGGCGGAAAGTGGCGCCCCGTCATAGACCTCTCGGCGCTGAACAAGTTCATCGTCGCTCCGGCCTTCCGCATGGAGACTGCGCGGGCCCTTCGCTCAGCGGTACAGCCGATGGACTTTGCGGTCAGCCTGGACCTCTCAGATGCTTACCTGCACGTACCCATGCATCCTGCTTCCAGACGGTACCTACGCTTTGCCTTCGAGGGGGTCGTCTATCAGTTCCGCGCGCTCCCCTTCGGCCTCAACCTCAGCCCCTGGGTCTTCACTCGCCTCATGGACGCAGTGGTAGCCAGAGCCCGTCGAAGTTCCACGAGCCCGACGTCGAACTACTTGGACGACCTACTTTTGAGGAACCAGGACGAGCGCTCCCTGAGGGAAGACCGAGATGCTCTGCTTCAACTTCTCGAGAACCTGGGCTTCCTGGTCAACCTTGGCAAGTCCGACCTCATTCCCGCACGCCATTTTATTCACCTCGGTATGGAGTTCCTCACCGACCACAATACCGTCAGACTGCCGGAGAAGCGCATCCAGAAGTTGGCGACTCTAGCTCGGCAGGTGTCCCAGTTGACGACGCTTCCAGCCAGGCAGTGGCTTCAGCTGTTAGGTCTGATCAGCGCTGCTGCGGACCTGCTACCGCTAGGACGTCTCTACTCCCACCCTCTGCAACTGCATCTCCTCCTTCACTGGCGACCGGCGTTGTCCGACCTCGAGGCCCCGATTCCAGTACCTGCCATGCTCCGTCCCCACCTGCTGCGTTGAGCGGATCCTTCCTGGCTCGCGACGGGAGTGCCGCTGTCCTCACCGCCGCCCACTCTCTCGCTCTGCGTCGACGCAAGCCTCGCAGGTTGGGGAGCTCACCTCCTTCCGTCGTTCGAGACTGCCTCCGGCCTGTGGCCTCTGGAATCGCTGTCCAAACACATCAACTGGTTAGAACTGAAGGCAGTATGGCAAGCTCTCCTGGCCTGGGAGCACCGCATCCGACATCAGGAACTGTTGGTTCTCTCGGACAACTCCACGGTCGTCTCGTACATCCAGAAGCAAGGCGGGACCCGCTCTCCATCCCTTTGCATACTACTCTACCAGGTGCTCCGCTGGTGCGAGGATCGGGACATCTCTCTTCGCGCACGTCACATTCCGGGTCATCTGAATGTGCTGGCCGACTCCCTCTCCCGACGCGGTCAACTGCTCCATACAGAGTGGGCGCTGCGACCCGACATCTTTCGACTGATCGCCGTCACCTGGGAGGCTCCCATGATCGACCTCTTCGCCACGAGGTGGAATCGACAGCTTCCCCTCTTCGTTTCACCCATTCCAGACCCTCTGGCCTGGGCAGTCGACGCTCTATCCATCTCTTGGGACGGCCTGGTCGCCTACGCCTACCCGCCCACCGTACTAGTCCCCAAGGTCCTACTCAAGCTCAGAGGGTGCAACACGATCCTGTTCCTGGTGGCGCCATTTTGCTGGACCAAGTCATGGACAACCGACCTCCTGAACCTTGCCACGGCTCCCCCGCTACCGCTCCCCACACCGCGGACGATGCTCAAGCAACCACGGCAGCAGCTGTTCCACCCGTGCCCCGAGCGTCTCCTCCTCCACGCCTGGAGGTTGTCCGGCAAGCCCTCGCAGCTAGAGGCTTCTCAGGTGCGGCAGTGGACGCGATCGCTACAGCTCGTCGAGCCTCGACCAGACGAGTCTACGAAGGCAAGTGGAGAGTCCTCTGCGCCTGGTGTGACGACAGACACCTTCACCCCATCGGCTTGACAACTCCCCAGTTGGCGGATTTCTTCATCTGGCTTTTCAGCGACCAGCAGTTAGCACCGATCACCATCCGGGGCTACCTGGCCATGATTGTCGACACGTACAGACACTTGGGACTGCCCGACCCGGGTTCCTGCAAAGACCTAGCCGACCTGATGGCCCACTTCGGTCTACAACGCCCTGCCCGCCGATCCCTGGTGCCACGATGGGACCTGTCCTGGGTACTCACTTGGATCAACTCGCCCCGTTTCGAACCGATCCAGTTGGCGCGGTTGCCGGACGTGACTCGGAAGACCTGCTTCCTTTTGGCCCTCGCGTCAGCCTCCAGAGTCAGCGAACTGCACGCACTTTCAGCACGCCCCGCCTGCTTACAGTTTCGGGCTGATGGCTCGGTTCAGCTGCTTCCTGACCCGGCCTTCCTAGCCAAGACCAGATCGCCTTTGACGGCCCCTCAACTGGTCACCATTCAACCATTACGAGACCCAAGCTCCACCCGGGAGTCCAGACAACAGGACCCGGTGCGAGCCTTACGTGTGTACCTGCGCCGGACCAAGCCGATACGCAGGGAACGCACCCGCCTTTTCCTTCCTCTGTCCCCAGGTAGAAACGACATCTCGGCCCAAACGATATCCTCTTGGCTCCGGTGGGTGATACGATCAGCCTACCAGGAGCTTGCCCCGGATACAGCCAAACGCATGAGCATCAGGGCACACGAGATCAGAGCCATGGCCACGAGCCTAGCATTCGACCGGAACTGTGCGGTCAAAGACATTGTGGCGGCCGTGGGCTGGCGAGCGGAGACCACCTTCGCACGCTTCTACCTGAGGGACCTCTCCAGCCAGCGCCAGAACCTATCGCTGGTGGGGGACATCGTGGCGGCGCAACACTCCCTCCCGGCGCCCTAGGCGCCGTAAGTATCTTTGCTAAAATTAGAGGGAGGTTGCGGGAGGGTGGCCGACTCGAGCGGCCAGGATGGCAGGGGATGGGGTCGCTATAGCGGCACCCGCCTCCTCCTCGGGATTCTTCCTTTAAGTAATATCATCGGTAATGTGTTTTGAGAAAACAAATGTATTTTTCATTAAAATGTATTTTTTTGAAAAATACTTACCGATGGTATTACTCGAAGGTCCCTCCCACCTGCCCCGCTTGCCGCTGACTCGCTAAGAAAACTGACTGGCGTATGAGTGGTGTGGCGCATGCGTGGTTGAACCGGAAGGGAGGCTACCCGGGTTTCCGTCTAGGCTATGGCGCCCCTCACCTGCCATCATGACCATACTCGTACACAACAATTTTGGGCTAAAATTAGACTAGCTAAGAAACCATTTCCTTTAAGTAATACCATCGGTAAGTATTTTTCAAAAAAATACATTTTAATGAAAAATACATTTTTGAAGAACGGCAAAGCAGCAGGGCCAGATGGCATCCTAGCGGAGGCTCTGAAAGCAGACCTAGAGACAACAGTAGAGATGCTGTACCCACTGTTTGGAAAGATTTGGGAAGAGGTGGTGATGCCGGCTGACTGGAAGGAGGGGTACCTAATCAAGCTTCCCAAGAAAGGCGACCTCAGCAAGTGTTCCAACTACCAAGGAATCACCTTGCTGTCAGTACCAGGAAAGGTCTTCAACAGGATCATCCTGGAGAGAATGAAGAGCTCTGTCGACCCCCAGCTGAGGGACGGAAAAGTCGATGATGTACAGACCAGATGGCCACTCTCCGCATCATCGTGGAACAGTCTCTGGAGTGGAGCTCCCTGCTGTACGTCAGCTTTGTGGATTACGAGAAAGCATTTGACAACGTGGACTGAGAGACTTTGTGGAAACTCCTACAACACTATGGTGTACCCACAAAGCTCGTCTGCCTGTTCAAGAGCTGCTACGCTGGCATAACATGTTGCATGATCCACGAATTGCAGTTCTCCAGGGAGCTCCAGGTCAGAACCGGCGTCAGGCAGGGGTGTTTGCTGTCTCTGTTCCTCTTCCTACTGACCCCACCCGGGTCTGCCCTGGGGGACTTGGGTGGGGTTAGGTATTTTTTAGTTCCCAGGGTCACCCTGGTCAGCCCCACAGGGTGGGTTTTTCTCTCTATTCTGGGGCATGTGTTTCTGTCTACCCTTTGTCCATTCACCTGTTTTTGCCTTTTTAAAACTCTCCCTACTGTCTGCACTGCCTGTAGCTCTTGATATTGGATGTGTGTTGCTAAATGGTCTTAGCTTTATTTAGACCCCATGTTGTAGGTTTATTTAACGTATTTGACCGGCTGGCGACATACATTCAATTTTCTGTTTAGTTTTTTTTTCACAAGCAGTGCAGGCACGTCCTGAGAAAGCCTTGTTGCTGTCGGGACGTTAAGCAATGTACAATCAATCAATCCTCTTCCTACTGGCTATAGACTGGGTCATGAAGAGGACCACAGAGCAGAGAAGAAGCGGAATACAGTGGACACTGTGGACACAGCTTGATGACCTCCATTTTGCAGACGACTTGGCTTTACTGTCCCACACTCATCAACAAATGCAGGACAAGACTACGAGGCTTGCTGACATCTCGTCCCAAGTGGGCCTCACCATCCACAAACAGAAAACAAAGACAATGAGGCTGAACCAGGGAAGAACCAGTCTTGCTTCCTGGCACCGCGTTGGAGGAGGTGGAGTCCTTCACCTATCTCGGGAGCATCATCGACAAAAAAGGTGGCACTGATGCAGATGTCGCAGCACGAATCGGTAAAGCCAGAGCAGCCTTTCTCCAGTTGAAAAAAGTATGGAGTTCCAGAGAGCTGTCACAACACACCAAGTCCGGATTTTCAACTCGAACCTAAAAGCAGTTCTATGTGGAGCAGAGGCTTGGAGGCTGACAAAAACCACAGTCAACAGAGTACAGATCTTCATAAACAGTTGCCTTAGAAGAATCTTGAAAAGAAGATCAGCAATGTCAGGCTCTGGGAGAGAACAGAGCAGATAACAGCAGAGAATGAAATTGGGCGAAGAAGATGGGGATGGATCGGTCACAGTCTGAGAAAGCCAGCTTCCAGTATCACTAGGCAGGCTTTGTCATGGAACCCCCAGGGAAAGAGAAAAAGAGGCAGGCCGATAAAACCTGGCGTCAAGACCTCCAAGCAGACATCAAGACTGGGAACCACCTGGAGTAAAATTGAAGGAGAAGCACAGGACAGGAGTTGCTGGAGGTCTCTCGTCGACGGCCTATATCCTGGGAGGGGTGACAGGCGTAAGTAAGTAATTATGTATCAGTTGAAAGAAAATTTAATTCTCTTTCAAACAGGCACACTCACAACCAGAAATAATTACACTGTAAACCATGAAGAACGGTTCAGTGTCTAAATTTTGTTTTTATTTTACCGCAAAATATTAAACATTGAATAATCTCAAAGAAGAATTTTTTTTTATTGTACAACAGTCACTAAAAAAAGTTAATTCTGAAAGCCACTTCAATTCCTGACAAAACAAGCCCAAGTATGACTAAATTGCTTTATAAATGTATGTTCTACCCTCATGAAGACAAAGTGCCAGAAATACGTAAACGTAGTACAAAAGGAAAACAATGAAAGTAGCTCACAAGAATGAATTGCTATCAACAACATAAACAGACTGTTGACTAGTTACATTTCTTTCTGTTTACACAGTTTATCACTCACTGTTCTCGGTAGCAGCGTTGCACACTTTCACAAAGGCCTGAAGGGCCTTGAAACGAGCATAACTCGTGGATTTCCTGAGCTGTGGTTGACCAGTATGCAGTTTCATTTGGAGCTTTCACAATCGCCATGTACATGAGCAACGCAAAGTACACATTGTACATGAGCAACGCAAAGTACACATACAGTTCATCTGCTGTGACTTATCAGGCCCATGCATCCTTGCATAGTCGTTGGTCCACTCACAGATGTGGGCAGCGATGTCTTAGGTGAAGAAGAGCTTGAGGAAGCTGGAAAGTGTCGCGTATCTCCTCACATCATCTCTTGTGCGGCAGTCAGGTAGCTGTACGCGAGGTGTCTTGATAGGTCTGAACTTGGGCATGGGGTCAGTAGGGCCAGGATCCAGATTCCCATAACTCCAGGCACTGCAAGCACAAAAGTATGGAATGCAATAAATACAAAGCAGGTATTGTTGTGTTGACATTATGCATATAACCATGATCAGAAGCGATGACGGCCTCCCTCTCACACTGACACCAGTGGCAGCCATAATGTAAACAAAGCAGACAGCCCCCTAGTTACCTCAGTATACGCAGTTAGTACAGTAAAATAATGAAAACTTGAGCAAAAAGAGATGAACCCACATAAAAGGTGTACAGATATGCTATTTCTGCCATAATTTAAATGTAGCTGTTATTATTGGTGTTTTTGTAGCACACCTTTTGCTTCGTAAAACAAGAATGACATATCTAAAAATAGACACAAAGAAGTCTGTACCTGTCATGTGGAACACAGCAATTTCCAAAGCGATTCCTCTCCAAGGTTTCGTCTGCACCATCAGAATTATCCAAGGAACCATCAGTGAAATAATCCGCTCCGTTTTCACTCTGAAGAACTCATGATTGCGAGAAATTGACGAAAGAAATGCGCTCAAGAAGATCGCAACACAAACAATATGGTGAAGAATTTGCAGACAGCGAGCATGTGATAGGATTCAATTTTTTAAATTTTTATTTTAATATATTTATTTTTACAGCATGGAGTCATTACAACATTAATTTGAACCCCATACAACTAATAAAATTAGTGAAATAAAAAAAAAATGACGGTTTTTCATAGCAGTGGAAAATTCCACTGTGAAAGCGTCGGTGGAATTCCATCGATGTCAAGGGAGGCAAACGTTTAAGAGTTTAAACTATCCTGGTTGATGAGTTGCCTGATTTGTGATGTATTGGAAATTTTGAGCTCAAAGCTCAATTACAAAGGCTTGTTATAACACTTCTATTTTCATATTTCAGTTTCTGTACCTGGCAAATACATGTACATGTATTGGTGTTTTCTTTTCTTCCAGAAATGAGAAGCGTGAACTAAACGACATTAGATTTGACTTCAAACCGGGGCAAGGTAGGACAAATGGTTAATACCCTCACTGCTGAGAAAGATTGAACCCAATCCATCTGCAAGAGACATAGTTGTGGGAGCTCTACAGGTTCTATGCCTCTTGCTGACGCCACTTTGTATGCTTGTTCCCAGGGGTGCTGAAAATGGTCGCCATTGCCACTTAAAAAAACTTTGGGTGACTTGAATCTACGTGAATGGTAACCACCTCAAAATTTGGTGCATAGAGGAACATTTTCATTTGACAGGCAGCTTAATTTTGTCTTGGGCTAATAGGATTTTGGTAGCACGACTGGCTACCTAAATGTTTTACGCTTTCATCACCCCTTGATGTCCGGGGCTCTGGATGGCATTGAATGAATAAAGATTTCAGAAACAAGACCTGTGACCACAGGCAATAAAGGGGTGAAAGATAACTTGTTAAAAGTAATGCATTCATAGGTATTCCTTTGTAACCCATACACTGCCAGAATACAGTCAACACTGCCAAACTGCAAAAGACATGAATACTTCTTAGTTCAAACAGTGTTACATTGTTGACATAATGGCTGAAAATTTATTCAACTTTTCCAGACACGCCAGATAGTGTTTCCCGTGAGCTGGTTGAAGCCGGGCTTGTCAGTGGCCGGGACATGATTGTCGGTGAGTCTCTCTGTATTGCCTGTATACGTCGCAAATATATACTGAACTCCATTTATAACTGACTAGTCAAAGAAAGCTCTGTGAAGTAATATTCAAACAAGGTAGAGACACTCGTTTTGCTTCAGAACAAACTAAATTCTCTCATGGATCAAATTGATTAGTGACAGAACAAAGCAAATCGTCTTTGGCCCATCAGAGCATCTCTGATCACACTCAGAATATACATTTTTTAAAATCTGTGCTTAATGAAGCCGGGCTTGGACAAAGTTCGTGAGTGCAGGTTTTGTCTGTTTGGAGAATCACTTCAGGGCCATGACCATGCACAAACGGGTCAGAGTGCTGCCTCATGATTTGGTCACGGTACCGGATTCTGCTCAGGTTGCCTTGAGTCATGTGTGATGATATGCAACAGTTTCTCCCCACACCATAATGTCTCCACCACCATACAGATTCCGCTGAATGATGTACTTGTCTGCATATCTTTCTTCACAATTTGTTACAGGTAGCCGATAATAAGACCTTTCCATTTATAGTAATTTGGGTGACATCCCCCCCCCCCCCCCCCCCCCCCCCCCCCGCCTCCCCGCCAATACAAGTTTTAATATTGCAATTGTTAAACTGGCCTGTTACTTACAGCGTTCAGGATACCTCTCAAATTTGCAAAGTGCACATGAGTACAGACAAAAGGTTATCAGTAAAGATTATCTGTATCAAATAAGTAGTCTACGTACATTACAAGCCAGATTTGTTTACAGTTGTGTGTGCTTTGTGTGTTCCAGTGGCAGCTAACTTGCAGAAGATTGTCGATAATTTGGAAACCAAGTCCATTACTTTTGGTTTGGTGAGTAAAAAGACACTGTACTGTAATAACTAGTACTTTCATGCAGACACCACCTAGTTTACATTTATTGTCTATATCCTGTTACTGTGACCATAGGAACTTGTGGTTGAACAATCAATCTTTTTCAAAAATGGGGTTAACCCTCCCCCCCCCCCCCCCCCTCTCACCCCCACGCCCACCCACCCACTCAAATTTAATAAACTGCTGTTATGTCCTTGTTCATCTGCAATATTTTATTTGCTTGGTTATTTCTTTGTCCCTGGTATAAATGCATATGCCAATTGACAGATGCTGACAGGACTTTTGCACTGTTTATTTCTGTGCAGAATTCTGGTTGTGGCCCTAATGAAGCTCCTGACGACAAGGCGCTGATTGGCTTTGCCCAGCTCTCCCTTAGTGAGGATGCCAAGGCCAGTTAACAATGAGTGCTGGGCACATAGTCTCCTTTCCCAAGTACCTTGTACGGCACTGAACTGAACGCCACTGGCATATCCCATGGCATCATTTTGTATTTACTGTGATAACCCATTATTATCTGTGGCTAGCTTGTCCAGCCTTTATATCAACACCAGAAACTGGAGGAAATGTTTGGAGCTGCAGCATGTGGAAGAGTTGTCATTTTAAGTAAACTGGCACAAAATGCTGCAAAGCAGTTGCAGGCTGCAATATGTTGCACATGCCACGGTCTTGTTAGAGGAAAGATTGAAAATAGTGTGTCTGGGTTGCACTGATGCCAAACCCAGTCAGCAAAAGGTCCTCGGCCACAGTTGGCATTTGCATTCAGTGTTCATCAAACCCTGGCATTTGACAGAAGGAGATGTATTGAGCATGATAATTTAAGAACTGTGTCTAATGAGCTTCACACCATGCTTATCTGGCACCACTCTTGAACTGTCATGGTTAGTCCATCCTCTGCTGCTGACATTGTCGTGGGTACATTTCAAATTGTTGAAACGTGGGGGTAGAAGTGATCTTGTTAATCATTGTGTTTGTTTGCAAATTTCCATAACTTTGGTTTGTTGTATCGGTATCATTCCGAGTCCATCTTATGAAATGGCTGCATTTAAATTTTCTTCAGTTTCTGGTGGGCATACAACCCTTGCCTACAGCTTGTCTGGATTTGGGAAAAATGTGGGGACAAGAATTCATGGCTGATTTTGTGCATTATTTTCATCATTTTGCTGAAATGAGATTTTAACATCTAGTTGTCTGTCTTGAGTAAGTGTTCTCTTTGTGCATGTTTACTGGAGTGGATTGAAGTGGCTGCATATAAGTGGTGCTAAACAGGGAAAAAATGTATTGTTGAATGCCAATTGCCAGTTAAAGTTGAGGTTTAAAATTCTTAATCTTTCTGTACCATTACCAGACATGAGATGAGGGATATTTTAAATGTAAATGTTTTTTTTCTCATGTTGTTGAAAAGATTAACCCCTTCCCTGTGGAGAAGTTTTGAACATCATGTAACTGCAAGACACCTAGATCATCATGAACCCCTGCAGGTGTGGGGGCTTGTGAGGATCTATGTCTCTTGCTGAAACCACTTTGCATCCATGCTGGAGCTCTGGCATTGAATCAACAAAGATTTCAGAAACACAACCAGCATCTCCTTTCAGTGAAGTGGTTAAGTGTGTGGTGTTTTGGGGTGGTTAGTCTGGCATGATATCATTTGTAGGACTACAAAGTGTATGCGTTCAGGTTTTGGAAGCAAAAGTTTTAGTGCAGGTTGTTCGTCTATCACAAGTTAACCCATTCAGCACTGACACACTACAGCAGATGGGTCGACCATGATAATTCAAGGGTAGTGCCAGATTAGCTTGGCGCCTGTCGGCGTCAAGTTAATCTGGCACTACCCTTGAATTATCATGGTCAATCCATCTCCTGCAACAGGTGTGTAGTCATTAGATGACGCCTCCAAAATTTGGGAAATACCTGCGTCGGGCTGAATGAGTTAACCCTATGTTTGTAGTGGTTTTTGTCTCCAAGATTCTTGCTGGAATCATCGCGCCAAAATCTGCTACTGACAGCCAAAGGGTTAACTCCTTCAGCCTGATGCATGTATTTCCCAAATTATGGAGGCGTCATCTAATGACTATGCACCTGTTGCAGGAGATGAATCGACCATGATAATTCAAGGGTAGTGCCAGATTAGCTTTAATATGGCACTACCCTTGAATTATCATGGTCGACCCATCTCCTGCTGTAGTGCGTCGGAGCTGAATGAGCTAATACATTATCAGGTCCAAATTCCCAAGCTGGTGTTGTCCTCTGAAGACACGATTACAGTTTACTGAAGACATTATTCAAGTTCAGGAGACACATTAACTATGATATTGCAAGGGTGGTGCCTAAACAGCTGGACACCTTTAGTTGCCAAACTGTGGCACCACCTTTGACCTGTCATGATTTATTCCTGCCTTATTGTAGTTTGTCTGTCTCAGGCTAGGTAACAAACTCACATTGATGCTCACTTGTCCATTTTACTATTTGCATCTTCGTTTCATACACTTACTTGCAAATGCGTATCCAAGTTTAGCACTTGTGCTGAATTTAATACATGTAGGACCTTCCTTTGAGGTTGTGGTGAAAAAACAATTTCGGGCATTAATTTGAAGTCATCTTATTTTGGATTTTTTTTTTTTTTGACATTTGTTTGCATTGGTTGCTCTTGTTATTGCAATAATTATATTACAAAAAAAACCTGCAACTAAATGTTTGAATAATATTATAAACCTGAAATTGTCTGAAGATCTATTTCGACAGCACCTGACCTATATACAAGGCTATGACAGCTCTTTAGTGGATGAGCAGTTTTCAGTAGTTGTTTTTAGCTTTTGTGTGTCAGTAACCAACAAGCTCCATGACTTCTTTCTCTGCTGCTGGGAGGAAGGAACACTACCAAAAGATCTCCGTGATGCAGTCGTTATTACCCTGTACAAGAACAAAGGCGAGAAGTCTGACTGTTCCAACTATCGGGGAATTACCCTGCTGTCCATTGCTGGGAAAATCCTTGCAAGGCTGCTCCTGAATCGGCTGGTACCTGCCATCGCTGAAGACCAACTCCCAGAGGGCCAGTGTGGCTTCAGAGCAAACAGGAGCACCACCGATATGGTCTTTGTGCTGAGACAGCTACAGGAGAAGTGCCGCGAACAGAACAAAGGGCTGTACGTAACATTTGTCGACCTAACAAAAGCGTTCGACACTGTGAGCAGGCAAGGCATGTGGCAGATCCTGGAGCGGCTTGGCTGTCCCCCAAAGTTCCTCAACATGATTGTCCAGCTACACGAGGACCAGCAAGGCCAGGTCAGACTCAACAATGACCTCTCAGAACCATTCCCTATTCTCAATGGCGTAAAGCAGGGCTGCGTGCTGGCACCGACCCTCTTCACCATCTTTTTTAGCATGATGTTGAAGCAGGCCACAGTGGACCTCGATGATGACGATGCAGTGTACATCAGGTACCGTCTCGATGGCAGCCTGTTCAACCTCAGACGACTGCAGGCCCACACGAAAACCCTAGACCAACTGATTCGTGAGCTGCTTTTTGCTGATGATGCTGCCCTCGTTGCACACACAGAGAGAGCCCTGCAGCGCATCACGTCTTGCTTTGCAGATGCTGCCCAGCTCTTTGGACTCGAGGTCAGTCTGAAAAAGACAGAGGTCCTCCATCAGCCGGCACCCAAGACAGTGTATCGCCCTCCTCACATCACCATTGGCGAGTCTGAACTAAAGTCAGTGCACCAGTTTACTTACCTTGGCTGCATTATCACGTCGGACGCCAAGCTGGACAAGGAGCTTGACAGCAGGCTGGCAAAAGCGAACAGCGCTTTCGGGCGACTTTTCAAGCGGGTGTGGCACAATCAACAGCTGAAAACAGGCACCAAGATCAGCGTGTACAGAGCTGTGGTCCTCACCACCCTGCTGTATGGTTCCGAGTCCTGGGCCCTCTACCGCAGCCAACTACGACTCCTCGAACGCTTCCACCAGCGCTGCCTGCGTACCATCCTGGGCATTCACTGGAGTGACTATGTCACCAACGTCGAGGTCCTTGAACAGGCTGAAACTGTGAGCATCGAGGCTTTGCTGCTGCGGACACAGCTCCGCTGGGCGGGGCACGTCTCCAGGATGGAGGATCATCGCCTACCAAAGATCACCCTGTTCGGCGAGCTTGCTACTGGACACCGTGACAGAGGGGCACCAAAGAAGAGATACAAAGACTGTCTCAAGAAGTCACTTAGTGCCTGCCAAATCGACCACCACCTGTGGTCTTCGCTTGCTGCGGACCGTGACACCTGGCGCTCCACCATTTACAAGGCAGCTGTCTCCTTTGAGGACTCTCACAGAGCTAGCCTTAAGGACAAGCGGCTCAGGAGAAAAAACAGAGATGCCGCAGCTCAGAACCCTGGCCATACCTTCCCCTGCAGCCACTGCGGTCGAACCTGCCTGTCTCGGATTGGCCTCCGCAGCCACGAACAAGCCTGCAGACGTCGTGGGCAACTCCTATAAAATCTTCGTTCGCGAAGTCAAGCCAAGAGAGTCAGTAATGCTTTTTGTTGAGGCGTTTCCTGCAGGAATCGCTTTGACAGAAAGCACTACTGACACCCAAAAGGCTGATGTGCTACATACAGCAAAAGGGTTAACCCATTTAGCCCTGGGACCCTGCAGCAGGAGATGGATTGACCATGATAATTCAAGGATAGTGCCAGATTAGCTTGGCACCTTCAGGCATCAAGCTAATCTGGCACTACCCTTGAATTATCATGGTCAATCCATCCCCTGCAACTGGTACATAGGCAACACCTCCAAAATTTTAGAAATGGGACATTGGGGCTAAAAGGGTTAAATTTGTTAATGATTGGTACCAGTGGATCTGTCCCTGTCGATTGGTATACGAGTTGGTTGAATGGATGTTTCATTCATGAATGCCAAGCAATGCAATAAAATGTCTATCAATGTTTTGATGAGCATACTGAATTCAGAAGAGAGGATTACCTACTTTTGCTGATTGTGATGAGACTGAAGATAAAATGAATTCCTGGTAGCCAAAAGATGTCTGTTTAATTTTGAGCTTTTTGAATAGTGGTGACAGTAGATACATACTTGAGATAGGTTGCATTATTTGAAAACAACTTTAGAAAATCCAAAGGGACAAGGTTATTCTCTGTGAGTGTTGGGATGGTTATGATGGTAATCATGATGCAAGTTGTTTCCATCATTAGGGAGTGATAGAAAACATTCAGCACAATACAGCTGCAAGAGGCATCGATGCTTATGAGCCCCCGCAACTGTGGGGGCTGATGAGGATCTATGCCTCTTGCCATCATCCTGTTTTTACGGGGAAGTGGATGGCAGTGATATTGTTCAAGTAAGGTCACTTTACACTGTTAAGCACTTGACTGCTGCTGCTGATACCGTTCAATAAAAGAAGCGTAGTTACACGTCTTTTCCGCTGACTGGTATCGTCGGTAGCAGTCGCCGCTGTCAGTGCTGTATGCAGTATCGGCTGTAAAATATACCATATTACAGAACTTTTTTTGTGTTAGGCCTAATGCAAGAGTGTGCTTTGAGTGAGTTGGTCAGCTGAACGCAAATTAGCAAGAATGAACAAATTGATACCATTCTGAATTCCATTGCCCGTTTGTACATGGAGGTAATTTCTTATGTTTTTGGCTCACGTGCGAAGCAAAAGTGAGTTTGTTTTGGGCCAGTGGTCGTCCGTCTGTCGTTGTCTGTGGTAAACTTTAACGTTGGCATTTTCTCGGAGACTATTCAAGCCACATTCTTCAAACTTGGCCCAAGGATACTTTGTGGTAAGACCTTTCTAAACATTTCAATTTGAGTGACCTCTCACAAAGGTCAAGGTCACGGGATCAGGAAATAGGTTAAAAAAAAAAAAAGCTAAATTTTGACATAATTTATTTTTTCTCAAATACTATTCACAACTTCAAACCCAAACTTGGTACAAAGATACCTGATGGTAAGACCGTTCTATATGTACTAATCTGGTTAATCCCTTGGACAGGTCAAGGGTCACAAGAGCTCAGGAAATAGGTGAAAAATTGCCATATTTTGACAAAAGATGTTTTTTCTCAAATACTATTCACAACTTCAAATCCAAACTTGGTACAGAGATACCTGATGGTAAGACCTATCTATGCATACTAATTTGGATGACCCCTCAGAAAGGTCAAGGATCACAACTGCTCAGGAAATAGGTCCGAAATAGCCATATTTTGACAAAAAGATGTTTTTTCTCAAATACTATTCACAACTTTAAACCCAAACTTCCTACAGAGATACCTGATGGGAAGACCTTTCTATGCACACTAATTTGGTTGATCCCTCGGAAAGGTCAAGGGTCACGAGAGCTCAGGAAATAGGTCTAAAATAGCCATATTTTGACAAAAGATGTCTTTTCTCAAATGCTATTCACAACTTAAATCCCGAATTTGGTACAGAGATACATGATGGTAAGACCTATCTAGACTATGCATACTAATTTGGATGACCCCTTGGAAAGGTGAAGGGTCACAAGAGGCTGGCAAATGTGTAAAATGCTGATTTTTCATAAAATTGTAGGTATTCCCAAAGTTTGCTAATTTTTCAACCAAATTTGGTACAAAGATAGCTGATGATAAGACCTTCCTATGCATACTAATTTAGTCGATGCATCACAAAGGTCAAGGATCACAGGGGGTTGACAGATGTGTGAACAATGCTTACATTTTCAGAAAACATGGATTTTGCTGCTGCAGAAGCCAGCCCTTGTCACAAAGGTCACACATGTAAATCGGTCATAGACATGAGCCATAATGGCTTTGCCTTTCTTGTTCTTTTTATCTTTCTTGATCTGTTGCTTTACCATGCTATGTGTTTATATGCATTTGTGTTCTGGTTTGTGCTTTTGGACCTTACAGCTTAAAGCCTATTCACAGACCAGCGCATGCTTCTTTATTTGAAGCTTTGGTCATGTAGATATAGTGAATCAGTAGCATTTCTTATTTCATGGGGAAAATATGCATTTGAATGTTGCATGTCAAACTTTACCGTGCTGGGATGTTCATGTTCTGTATCACTGCATGGTATTACCCTATAGTTCTATTTTTACTGCTGTGATTAAATGGCGTAAAACTGTACTGTATAGCGCATCTACCGTTATTCGTTGTCAGTTTTTGCCTTGCAATTGGTTTGTGCCTTGTGACAGCTTTTTTGCTGAAGCCTCCACTGTCCATGTTCATGGTACCAAGGCACGTTGTTGCGAACCACATGAGATATACGTATCTTTTTCAGTCGTAGATTTAACATGGATGATTTTCTTCAGTGTGAGGATAAAATGGCTCCCATCCCTGCGCGCAAGAGGCGTAGATTCTCATGAGCCCCTGCAGCCTGCAGGGGCTCATAATCTATTTCTCTTGCAGGCGAATCAGCTAGATGAGCAGTTGTTATATAACTGCAACTGATATGCCGTTGTTAACAATCTTTAACTTTTACAGCCATTTAATTAAATCTAGATTGTTTTCTGTTAACCCTTTTACTGCTGAGAAAAAGTCCAACACAATCCAGCTGCAAGAGGCATAGATCCTCATGAGCCCCCGCAGTTGCGGGGGCTCATGAGGAGCTATGCCTCTTGCTGACGCCAAGTTGTAGCCATGTTTCTTGGACGGTTGCGGATTTTGGTTTTTGGATGAACAAAGATTTCAGAAACATAAATGTACGTACAGCGGCAGGGAAGGGGTCAAAGAATGTATATATAGGGCTAATTTCTGTCTGTGACTGGCACAGGGTCTTGTGAACCTCTGCGACTGCAAGCATCCATGAGAATCTGTTTCTCCTGCAGGGGAAATAGACAGTCTGTGGTGCTTTTCGACTTGGTTTGAAGTTTGAACTACAGAATTGCCTGATGCCACCTTTTATCAAAGAAACCTTGATACCAATGGAGTCGTCAGAAGGCCGAGATCTGCAAGATCCCCACAGTCCAGTGTGCATCAAATCTTATGCAGCTGTGTGCCACTTGCCAGCTGTTCTGTTAGATTTAAGTGAAGCAGATGCAAATAATAATAAAATATTAAATGATACAGGTTTTCCTGCATTACTGGCTTTTGTTGTTGCCATTTTTCTGTAGTTTGGTGCTTGTGATACTTGTGGTAATACTCTAGACTATTGGTATTCTGTGTATTTTCACCCTGACCAGCACTTTAATTTGTTTCGTAACACATTGTACTCTGAAGTAGACATTCTCTAGGACTGGAGTTGTCTTCTAAGGACTACATTCCAGTTTAGGACGTAACTTAGATGGACCATGACCGTTCAAGGGTAAGTGCCAGGAGAGCTGGGTACCTAGCGACACGAAGCTGCTGTGGCACCACTTGTGAACTAATTCTCAGTTCTCGTCTTTTAATCTTATTTTTCTCTTCCAAACTGGTTCTTTTCTGTCTCTTCTGCATAAAACCTCCTCACCAAAGCACCATAGGCATTCTACCATAGGACGGAGACGCTATGTGAATGAACATCATCATCAACTGCCTGTCATGGTTAATCCATGTCTTGTAGTGTTGGGTTAACTCGTTAGCAACCAGCCGCATCCGGATTGGTGGCTTATGCCGCGCATCCGGATGCGGCTGGCCGCGAATGAGTTGACCTACTTGAGACATGCTGCATCCAGATAAGTGGCATTGTGCCACATTCAAAACCAGTGTCTTAGATGTGTTAACCCCTTGACCATCCAAAAATGTTAAACACCGCAAAACCGCAGGAGGCATAGATCCTCATGAGCCCCTCGACTGCGGGGGGCTCATGAGGATCTGTGCCTCTTGTTGAAAGTGTTTTGTATCTATATTCCGTGGACGGCTGGGGATATTTGACGTTGCGTTGATGGCGACTTAAGAAACACAATGTGGTTCCACTGGCAGTGAAGGGGTTAAACTCCTTTTGGTTGGTTCAGACGGCCTATATTACATGATACAGGAGAAACAAACATTTATAACTTGTCTTTAACGCGTTCTGCCCGTGACGCACCACAGCAAGATGTGGCTCGACCATGACAGTTCAAGGGTGGTGGCAGAATAGCTTGGCGCCTATAGGCGCCAAGCTATTCTGCCACCACCCTTGAACTGTTATGGTCGATCTGTTTCCTGAATTGTAATGCAGTCGTCGGAGGATAACTCCAGAATGCGAGTATTTCGTACCTCGGGCACAATACATCGGCTTTACCAGGCTGATTTAGAATGTTCTTTTCCAAGGGTATCTCTTTTGTGTGCTTTGATTCTGGACCTTACACACCATCACACATTTGAGGAGTCAAGAAAATGCTTATGGGTTAGGGTTGAGTTTTTGTTGCTTATACACATGAATTGTCAAATTTTCGTCTAGTTTAGTTTGAACCATACTAAGATGGGCAATTTTTCCAAAACGGCCTCACCTATCTGGTTTGTGAGCATCCAAAATAGATTTTCTGCACACAAAAATGTCGCCGATTTAGACAGTGGAGTGAATTTGCTCTGTGCTATTTTATTGTTGTAAAGGCAACAAGCTAATTAGGTGCTACCCTGGAACCGTCGTGTTCAAGCCATTCCTCTGGCTGTCGATGGTGCGTTGTGGCGATTCCTCAATGAATCGCCTGACAAAACGAGCTACTGACATCCAAAGGGTTCGAGATTAAATTGAAAATATCTGGATGAGAGTGAAGTCAAAGATCAGATCATCTCATTTGAACACATTGTACATGTGTATGTTCTATTCTGAAGAGCAGGGTTATGTACATACCATTGCCTGTAATCGTTCCACGAAACATCTCGGACCACTTCCTATGGTTCATCAATCAACGAATATTGTACTTTATTAGGGTAAAAAAAAAAATTGTCCAAAATAACTGTTCGGCTGCAGTGGGAAAAAAAGTGAAAGTTTGTTTTGTGTCTTGATGTTTAAGACCAGGCAGTGATGCACCTTTATGTTTCATTAATATTTACATGTACACTTTCCTTGCTGGTGTGTATCAGTCGTATACATGTGCATGCACAGTACCTATTTCATGTACAGTTTGTGGATTGTATTTGTAACCCACTTGTGTAGGTAGCCATTAATGCTGTTTACAGTACGGTGGCTGCATGCACAAGAGGGCTAAAAGTGATTATGTTGCTTTGACCAGTCATTGGAAAATTGAATGTGTATTGCTTTGACAAATCAGCATACCAGTATATGTCTTTAGCCAGCTGTCCAATTTAGAATACATATTTTTTATAGTCTTCCCTCTTGCCCATTTGTTTGCAGATGTCTGAATTACACTGAAATTGTTTCCATAGTTATAACGCTTATCCCCCACCCGGGTCTGCCCTGGGGGACTTGGGTGGGGTTAGGTATTTTTTAGTTCCCAGGGTCACCCTGGTCAGCCCCACAGGGTGGGTTTTTCTCTCTATTCTGGGCATGTGTTTCTGTCTACCCTTTGTCCATTCACCTGTATTTGCCTTTTTAAAACTCTCCCTACTGTCTGCACTGCCTGTAGCTCTTGATATTGGATGTGTGTTGCTAAATGGTCTTAGCTTTATTTAGGCCCCATGTGTTAGGTTTATTTAATGTATTTGACCGGCTGGCAACATACATTCAATGTTCTGTTTTTTGTTTTTTTTTCACAAGCAGTGCAGGCACGTCCTGAGAAAGCCTTGTTGCTGTCGGGACGTTAAGCAATGTACAATCAATCAATCTATAACGCTTATTGACAAACACATCTGGAAGCAAAAGGTCATTAGGCCGAGGTTGAGTGCAGTTGTCCCCCAAGCGGCTGCTCGTGGGACAGCTGCGCCTGACAATGGCTCCAGAACCTTTTTGGCACTGTATTTCAATTGACATGGTTCTGTTAATCCATTCAGCCCTGACGCACTACAGCAGGAGATGGGTCCACCATGATAATTCAAGGGTAGTGCCAGATTAGCTTGGCGCCTAATTTGGCACTGCCCTTGAATTACCATGGTCGATCCATCTCCTGCAAGTGGTGTATAGTCATTAGATGACGCCTCCCGAAAATTTGGGAAATATGGCCGTCGGGCTGAATGAGTTAATTGATTTTCTGGCATTGTATGTATGCCTGCACATTGTTACCTTGTTTGTATTGGATACTTTGATTAGATTTGAACTGATTAACACATGTAGATTTAGCTTGTCAGCCTTTTTCATTAATATGCCCCAGTTTGCATTATATTGCCTTGTTATTTTTCGTGCAACAAGTTTCAAATGTGGGAATGTGTGAGACGTAACATTGCCGTAAATTGGTGCCCATTGACAAGTTCCCAGTAAGGAAAGCTTCACGGGCTGGCATCAGTTTAGAGACATTTGTTTACTGGGATGGAAATGTTGAAGTTGTATTTGTCAATGATCGATTTGCATGGCCGGTGTGCACATGCATCTGCATTCTGTTACACTTGCTGGCAAAACAGCTGTTTTCTTTTTTCTAATTCAGTTCACATTGTTTGCTGTTGATTTGCCAAATTCATCAGAAATAAACTCATTGCCAGACATTTTGTTAGTGGGTTTTTGGTTCATGTGCGATAGCAAAAGTGAGTCTATGTAATGGGCCGTCGGGCGTCCATCATCTGTCGTCGGTGATAAACTTTAACGTTGGCGTATTCTCATTTTCTCAGGGACAATACAAGCTTTAGACATGAAACTTAGCCCTAGTGGTAAAACCGTTCTAAACGTACCCATTTCAGTTTCCTCTCGCAAAAGTCAAGGTCATAGGGGGCCCAGAAAGGGGTAAAAAATGGCCATATTTTTACCAATTGTTTTTTCCTCGAATGCTATATTTTCATCTTCAAACCCAAACTTGGTACAGACATGTCTGATGGTAAGACCTTTCTATGCATACTAATTTGGATGATGGCGTTGGGAACTGCAATGACAATGGTCGCCTACTGTTGGAGCTCTGTGCAGAGCAGCAACTTGTCATCACCAACACTACTTTCCAGCAAAAGGACAGTCGAAAGACCACCTGGATGCATCCTCGCTCCAAGCACTGGCACCTTATCGACTATGTCCTAGTGCGTCGGAGGGACCGCAGTGACGTCCTCCTCACCAGAGTGATGCCCAGCGCAGAGTGCCACACTGACCACCGCCTTGTTCGCTGCAAACTCAGGCTCCGCCTCAAGCTGAAACCCAAGAAAGGCCCCCCCCCCCCCCCCCCCCCCAAGAAAAAGCTTAATGTTGCCAGCCTTCAGCGTGACGACAAGAAAGCTGCCCTTCAGGCCGATTTACAGCGCATGCTCAAAGACACAGCTGATCCAACAGACTCCTCCCCTGAAACACTCTGGGAACAACTGAAAACTGCTATTGTAAAATCCTCTGTGAAAGTCTTGGGCTTTGCTAGAAAGAGGAACAAAGACTGGTTTGACGAAAACGACGTAGAGATCCAGGAACTTCTAGCAAAAAAAAGAGCCGCCCACCAGGCCCACCTAGCCCAGCCTTCCTGCCCTGTGAAGAAGTCTGCCTTCCGCCTCAGCTGCAGCAGTCTCCAGCTCAAGCTTAGAGAGCTCCAGAACGAGTGGTGGTCCAGACTCGCACAGAGGACCCAGCTCTGCGCTGACAACGGTGACTACAGGGGCTTCTACGAAGCACTGAAAGCAGTGTATGGCCCTAGGCACCTGGTACAAAGTCCCCTGCGAAGCGCTGATGGACAGGCACTCCTTACAGATAATACCTCCATCTTGAACCGCTGGTCGGAATACTTTCAGGACCTCTTCGGCGCTGAGCGCACTGTTCAAGAAACGGTCATCCTCCAAATCCCACACCTTCCACTAAAGGCTGAATTGGATGAACCGCCCACCGCCGAAGAGACCCTCACAGCCATCCACCAGCTCAAGAGTGGCAAAGCAGCAGGCATTGACGGAATCCCGCCAGAGATCTGGAAACATGGAGACCCAGCACTGCACAATAAGCTCCACGACCTCTTTCTCTGCTGCTGGGAAAAAGGAACACTACCAAAGGATCTCCGTGATGCAGTCATCATCACCCTGTACAAGAACAAAGGAGAGAAGTCTGCCTGCTCTAATTATCGTGGAATTACCCTGCTGTCCATTGCCGGGAAAATTCTCGCAAGGTTGCTCCTGAATCGGCTGGTACCTGCCATCGCTGAAGACCACCTCCCAGAGGGCCAGTGTGGCTTCAGAGCCAACAGGAGTACCGCCGACATGGTCTTTGTGCTGAGACAGCTTCAGGAGAAGTGCCGCGAGCAGAACAAAGGTCTGTACGTAACGTTTGTCGACCTTACAAAAGCGTTTGACACTGTGAGCAGGCAAGGTATGTGGCAGATCCTGGAGCGACTAGGTTGTCCCCCAAAGTTCCTCAACATGATCGTCCAGCTCCACGAGGACCAGGAAGGCCAGGTCAGACTAAACAGTGACCTCTCAGAACCATTCCCCATTCGCAACGGCGTGAAGCAAGGCTGCGTGCTGGCACCGACCCTCTTCACCATCTTCTTCAGCACGATGTTGAAGCAGGCCACAGTGGACCTCGACGATGACGACGCAGTGTACATCAGGTATCGTCTCGATGGCAGCCTGTTCAACCTCAGACGACTGCAGGCCCACACGAAAACCCTAGACCAACTGATTCGTGAGCTGCTCTTTGCTGATGACGCTGCCCTCGTTGCACACACAGAGAGAGCCTTGCAGCGCATTACGTCCTGCTTCGCAGATGCTGCCCAGCTCTTTGGACTTGAGGTCAGTCTGAAAAAGACAGAGGTCCTTCATCAGCCGGCACCCAAGGAAGAGCATCGCCCTCCACACATCACCATCGGCGAGTCCGAACTGAAGTCTGTACACCAGTTTACCTACCTTGACTGCATCATCACGTCAGACGCCAAGCTGGACAAGGAGCTGGACAACAGGCTGGCAAAAGTGAACAGTGCTTTCGGGCGACTATTCAAGCGGGTGTGGCACAATCAACAGCTGAAAAAAGGCACCAAGATCAGCGTGTACAGAGCTGTCGTCCTCACCACCCTGCTGTACGGTTCCGAGTCCTGGGCCCTCTACCGCAGCCAACTACGACTCCTCGAACGCTTTCACCAGCGCTGCCTGCGTACCATCCTCAGCATTCACTGGAGTGACTATGTCACCAACGTCGAGGTCCTTGAACAGGCGGAAACTGTGAGCATCGAGGCTTTGCTGCTGCGGACACAGCTTCGCTGGGCGGGGCACGTCTCCAGGATGGAGGATCATCGCCTACCCAAGATCACTCTGTTCGGCGAGCTCGCCACTGGACACCGAGACAGAGGGGCACCAAAGAAGAGATACAAAGACGGTCTCAAAAAGTCGCTTAGTGCCTGCCAAATCGACCACCGCCAGTGGTCTTCGCTTGCTGCGGACCGTGACACCTGGCGCTCCACCATTCACAAGGCAGCCGTCTCCTTTGAGGACTCTCGCAGAGCTAACCTTAAGGACAAGCGGCTCAGAAGAAAAAACAGAGTTGTCGTAACTCAGAACCCTGACCAGACCTTCCCCTGAAGCCACTGCAGTCGAACCTGCCTGTCCCGGATTGGCCTACGCAGCCACGAAAATGCCTGCAGACGACGTGGGCAAGCCCTATAGAATCTTCGTTCGCGAAGTCAAGCCAAGAATTTGGATGACCACTCAGAAAAGTTCAAGGGTAACAGGAGGTCGGAAAATGTGTGAAAAATGAAAGTTTTGATAGAATTGTTTTTGTCAAAGTTTTGGCCAACCTTTCTATCAAATTTGGCACAAAGGTAGCTGACGATAAGACCTTTTTGTGTATCTTTTTGCTACTTTGCACTCGTACATTTTTTTTTTTTTTTTTAGTGCTTAGGGCGTGTGTGTGTGACGCTGGTCGTCTCACTTAATTTGCTAGCAGATGATCGAGGGAGACAACCAATATGATTGTGTGTGAAATGAGTTCTGAATCATTTTTGAAGATTTACCAATTTGGGAATCGTCGTGCAGGAAAAATCGTGACTAAAGCCGCTTCCGACACCCAAAGGGTTAAGATTACATATCTTAATATAATATTAAACAGATTAACTAAAAGAGTGGACGAATTGCTGTAGGAGAGAGCCCACACATAGACAGTTTAACAGTTTGTTTTTTTTCCCCTTCACAGTTTAGAATGTTTCCTATCGTCTTTTCTCGGCCTCGTGATGAACCGTAGGCTGCTAGACTGCGGTATCCTGATTTTATGGCGGTTCCACCATGGTCACTCAAAGGCAGCACCTCGCCCAACTTACTCGCGCGTATCCTGTAGCAACCTGTAAGAGCAGGGTCATCACCCCTTCGTCGTATACTCAGCCAGCATAAGACCCTTGGGCCGACGTCGGCCCAAGGGTCTTATGCTGACTGGTTATATGTATTAATGAGTAGACCATCGAAAACCGATGATGTCGTCATTGTGCATGACTTCTATTTGTGGGTGCGGGTGTGGCTGGCCAAGCCAATCCTGGAGCCACACCTGCGAGGGCAATGGGGGCACTGGAACGTAGCTGTGGGGAGAGTCGACGCTGTCTTTTTGCGAGCTCTGGCACTGGTGATCCGTTTGCGCCGATTGTGTTCAAAGAGCGTGCAGGCTTTCCTGGTGGCGGCACGCCAGCCAGATCTGTCTTGTGCTTGTGCTTGTGCTTCAAGTTCCTTTACCGGGAAGACGCAGTACTTGAGGCTGTCTTTTATGCAGTCTTTGAAGCGTTTATTTGGCCGTCCTTGCTTCCTGTGGCCTTTTGAGAGTGCACCATGCAGGAGTTTCATTCATAAGAGAGCATTCAGCAGCTCTATAAAACCAAAAGTGATACCTCCCCCCACAACCCCACCCAAACAATCATAAGAAAATCAACTCAAGAGGTATGTTTAGTGAGGTATTTGTTCACTGTGTGTTGTGTCATTGTGCGTGACATTTTTAATGCAGGAAAAAGGAGTACGCATTAAGTTGAAAACAGAATGACAACAATCAAATGTGGAAAAGAAGCATCAAATATTCTGTGAACTTTACCTTATTACAGAAACCTAATTTTCTTGAGATAGTCCATGCTAAAATGAATGATTTGACGAGGACACCCATTTTCACTGTAATGCCAGTTTTTGTGTGAGAGGCACCCACTTTATTGGTAGAAACCCATTTTTTCTCTATCCAGTGGCTCTGTTTCTAGAAAATGTCTATTTTATATTAAGTTGTAGAGCTTAGTTATAAGGTGAGTTCTAAACATTCGCATCAACTCCAGAGCCCTAGAATAAATAAATGGACTTCAGGAGGGAGTCGAGGCTCTCATAGAACACCTCCTTGTCGTCATCGGCGTTGGTGAGTGTCGGAGCATAGGCGCTGAGGATAGTGACATGTCGGGTGTGGGAGATGGGGAAACGGAGCTTCATCACTCGTTCGCTGATGCCAGTGGGAAGAGAAGGCAGCTGTCGGAGGTGCGTGGTGCGGATGGCGAAGCCAACTCCGTGTATCCTGTCCTCGTTCTCAGCTTTGCCCTTCCAGAAAAAGGTGTACCCACCCTCAGTTCTACAGATCGAGCCTTCGTCAGCAAATCTGGTTTCACTAAGAGCCGCAATGTCGATCTTATATCTTGCCAGCTCCCTGGCTGTGAGGGCTGTTCTTCTGTGCGGTCTCTGCGTCTGTTCACGTCTCTGTTCAACAGGGTTCGTACGTTCCACGTACCGAGGATAAGTTTCTTTCTTTGTTTTTCTTTTCGACCGCATAAAAGGGTTAAACCGCCAGCTGCGGTAAGCTGACCGGTTTGGTGTAGGCATGGGCAGGCCGCAATGTTTGGAACACCATTTCTAGTTCCCTCCCTCACTAGGGTGAGCAGTGCTGTCCTGAAGAGGGCTGCTCAGTGGCCTGGGATGCTGCCGAACTTCCCTGGTACAGGGAAGAGCTACCACTGGTCCACAGGCCGCCTACGTGCAGGTTCGGAGCTACGACTCCCAGTTGTAACCTCCACCTGTCGGTTCGCCCGTTCCCCATCGCCGCAGGGCTTCAGGAGGAGGCAGAAGAAAAAAGAAGATGAAGAAGCAGATTTGGTGAAGATGAAGATCATGCACAAAACCTGCGCGTGAAGAGGATTTTCGTGGAGAAGCTGTTGCGCTGGAGCAACCCCATCCTCTCGGCCGCAGAAATCTGAGTCCAGTGGCACGATGACGATGAGACGTTACACCTGGTAACTTCCTTGGCAGCACACACACACACACACACACACACACACACACACACACACACACACACACACACACACACACACACACACACACACACATATATATATACATATATATATATATATATATATATATATATATATATATATATATATAAGTACATGTACAAACCATCACTCCTACACACACACACATATATATATATATATATATATATATATATATATATATATATATATATATATATATATATATATATATATATATATATATATATATATATATATATATATATATATACCTTTGTTAAAAGTAAATATACCTTTGTTAAAAGTTATATATAAAAGTTATATATAAAAGTTTAAATTTAAATTTATATTTAAAAGGTATATTTAAAAGTTATATATAAAAGTTATATATAAAAGTTATATATACCTTTGTTAAAAGTAAATATACCTTTGTTAAAAGGTATATTTAAAAGTTATATATAAAAGTTTAAATTTAAATTTATATTTAAAAGGTATATTTAAAAGTTATATATAAAAGTTTTAAAAGTGTATAGTTAAAAGTTATATACCCTTGTTAAAAGTAAAGAAAGAAAGAAAGAAAGAATAAAGAATATATATATATATATATATATATATATATATATATATATATATATATATATATATATATATATATATATATATATATATATATTATATAAGTACATGTACAAACCATCACTCCTACGTGGATGAGGAGTTGTGACCGTGTTCTAGCACTGTAGTAGCTGACGGTGAACGAGAAACATTAGCATGGGTGACAAGACTTCAATCCTAGAGACTGATTCATGTTCTTGAAAATCCCAAACAGCTCAATTTTTTTTTTTTTTTTTTTTTTTTTTTTTTTTGGAGAGGGGGTGGGTGGGGGGGGGGGGGGGGGGGGTTGTTGGGTTGTTTCTCAGACAGAACAGCCCTTCAGCCAGCCTGTTCCAACCGCAAGAGGCATAAATTCTCACGAACGCCTGCTTCCGCAGAGGACTCATGAGAATTTATGCCTCTTGCTGGCCATGGATTGTGGGGCATAGTTATAGTCCGCGGACTGTTTTCTGTCATTTCAGTTTTTCGCATTGTCACCCATGCATTAGACCGCTGTAGAAAACGAGAATGAGCAACCGCACGGAATCGACACTAGGAGGTCGGAGGTCATTTTCGCGTATGCGAAACTGGCCCGAGGTTACTTTGGCGTTGCAAGTTTAATTGGTTTAGCCCATATACGCACTACAGCTGGAGATGGATCGACCGTGACAATTCGAGGGTAGTGCCAGATTTATCAGGTACCAAGCTAATACGGGACTACTATTGAATTGTAGTGCTCGATCCGCCTGATCTGCAGCTGGTACATAGTCGTCGCCAAAGGACGCATACACAATTTTGAGGGATGAAAAGGCTTGGTTGAGGTACTGGCTGTACATAATCCAGGGGCGGATCAGTTACCTCCCGGGGCGTCTCTACCTGACATAAGGTCCCCCATGTGCCCATGATGGTGTCCCTGGATAGCCGAGAGGCGGCTCGGTCCTGTGGCTTCCGAAGACTTCCGGCTTTCACAACACGACGTCATAAATCTTCTGGTAGAAGAACCTTCCTCCTCTAGGAAAGGAATCGCTGTTAGTCTATTCGTCGGCGTTTCTGTAGCTGTTTCCTTTTTTTGCAGGGTGGCGAAGCTACCCCCACGCCCAACCCCCTTACTAGGAGGACCAGGGATTTTCTGTCAGGGTCTCCTTTCCTTAGACCATGTTGGTTCACGGCACCTTATTTCATTCGGTGCACCCCTCTCACGAGGGACCTCCTATGACACAGGGGACGCGCCTCAACGCGGTATGGTCCCAGCGCGAGGCTTCTTATCACTACCAGCCGAAATATCGGGGGGAGGGAGGGGGAGGGGAGGGGTGTGTGTGTGTGTTGGTTTCCAACCACCGATAAAGTACTTTGATAAAGCATTTCAAAGTGTGTTTTTTGTATGTTGGGGGGGGGGGGGAGGGGGGGAGGCGGAAGCCCTGAAAGCAACCCCCAGGCCGGATCCGCCCCTGTAATCATACCTACATGGATTTTGCTTTTCCACTCCAGACTAGCCAAGCCAGAGAGACCCCGATCATTATCGTAAAGGATCATTATCGCGTGTCACAGGGTTCAAGGGTATGTTGCTTATGAATAGTTAATCGGTTATCACTTAAGCATCAAACCGCCTGTATCAAAATCGCTCAATCGTTGACCACCCACCCCGAACAATCGCACACTATAAATTATTCTCTCTTGGCTTGACTTCGCGAACGAAGATTTTATAGGAGTTGCCCACGACGTCTGCAGGCTTGTTCGTGGCTGCGGAGGCCAATCCGAGACAGGCAGGTTCGACCGCAGTGGCTGCAGGGGAAGGTATGGCCAGGGTTATTACTAACTCCAAAACGGCCCATCTGCTGTGTGTCATTTTGTTGTGTCACACCCTACTGTAAGTAATCATGCAAGCCTTCTAGAACCAGCCTCTTTCCACGCGTGCAACAAACATGGATTCTCATAAGCTGCTGCAAGAGGCATAGATTCTCATGAGCCCCTGCAGCTGCAGGGGCTCATGAGAATCTATGCCTCTTGCTTGTAGGTCAGACTGGACTCTTCATCCGCATCATCAGTTCATGGTGGCACGCTCGATTAGTCGATCAATCACATGGCTATGGAACTTTCACGAATTGAGTTGCCTGGTCGCGGCTCTTAGATGCAGCAGCAGTCAGAAGACGTATGGTTTTCCGTTTCCTGGTATTGTGCATCAAACCATCTTCTTCCAGATATCACCCAAAAGTGGCCGCAGGAATCGAGGATGGATCTGTTGATTGTTAATTGTCGTAAAGGGAGGGTGTGTGTGTGTGTGTGTGTGTGGGGGGGGGGGGGGGGGTCGGCTTGCTCAGTTGTCAGTGGGCGATATTTTACCTGATGCGGTGCGTCCAAAGAAGAAGTAGAGCTTCCAGACTCCCAAATGATATCTCTTCTCAGGGAGCGTGTGCCGTGTGTGTGTGTGTGTGTTCGTGCGTGTGTGTGTGTGCGTGCGTGCGTGCTTGCGTACGTGCGCGCGCGCGTGCGTCAGTGTGTATTCATAGTGCCGGCGTGTGTGTGTGCGTGCGTGCGTGTGTCTGCGTGCGTGTATGTGAACGGAGGAAGGGCTCGTGTCAGGAACCCCTGGAAACCCCCTCTTCCACTATCCGCGTTCTGGGAGTTCACGCGAAGATCTTAAATTGCCGGCATGAGTGAGCTTAAATCCCCCTCAAGCCACCAAACAAGGCTCCGCTACAGCGGGGATTAGTGTTGTGACGCCACAGCGGAGTACCTTGCTTGGTGGCTTGCGCAGAGTTAAGCTCACTCATGCAAATGGCCCCATGCAGTACTATTCGCGTGCAGTGATTGGAACCATCGCAGCCGTTTTGGTAACGAGTCTGCGAAATGCCGGATGATACACCTAGCTGCAGGTACCGACCCTTCGTCTGTAAAGCGATAAATGGGTCTGTTCTGTTTGCTCAGTGGTACGGATCAGCATCTTACATATCTCTCCCTAAATGATAAATGATTTCCAGCTCACACTGGCCACCTTACTCGATCCACTACGGCACTTGCGTAGCGGATCGACGGGGTTAACCAGTGTGTCGGGATTTCAGTGGACGGAAGAGAAAGTAATTACAATTTTCACGTGGACAGTCTGCAGGTCAGTATTGAGACAAACAAGTGACCGTCATACACACATTGACTCGAGATGGACTGTGTTCTCTTTCTAACAGTGCTGTCTGCGCTGCTCTTGCTGTTGCAGGTGGGTTTTGTTACATATACAAGCCACAGTATCCATACTAGAACCTTACCTTGCCATTTGCCTCCAATAGCTAAGTAACTCAATGTCCGCGCTCCTTTCATTGCTGGCTATGTCAATGCATGTATTAGACATGGATTGTACACCCGAATTAAACATCAACAACCAACCGGGCTAGTATTACTTACCAAGTTCAATTTATGTCGATAAATAATGTGGATTAAAAAAAAATAATTCCAAAGTCATTTGAGGTGGGTGGAGGGGGAGGGCAGGGGTAAGGGAAGGGTGTGTGTGTGTGTGTGTGTGTGTGTGTGTGTGTGTGTGTGTGTGTGTGTGTGTGTGTGTGTGTCAAGACTTGATTTTTTTTATGCTGCTTGCTCAGTTTCGGTCGGTGTTCAAATAGGCAAAATTACTTTTGAACACTTCTTTTTAAAAAACGAAGCTTCTGATCAACTGGTGTTTTTGTGCAGGCGCCTGTCCTGAGATAGCTTGCACTTAAACCGTGTCCATTCGGCTTCCAGGGCGGGTTTGATGGATATCACGGGTCTCACCTGTACCTGCAACGAACGTAAGTAAGCTCCTTCACTGCCGCGAAAAAACTGAACACCACCCAACTGGAAGAGGTGTTAAAGATTTTGGGCCAGTTGCATGAGCGAGCTTAGTCCTGCGCCAGCCACTAAAAAGGTGCTCAGCTTTGGCGGAGCACATTGCTTCGTGGCTGGCGCAGGACTAAACTCACTCACCCAACTGAGCCCTACCACTTGGTGATTATGTTCCAGTTTGACGGCTGGTGATCATTGACGCTGAATCCATAATGATTATGTTCCAGTTTGACGGCTGGTGATCATTGACGCTGAATCCATAATGATTATGTTCCAGTTTGACGGCTGGTGATCATTGACGCTGAATCCATAATGATTATGTTCCAGTTTGACGGCTGGTGATCATTGACGCTGAATCCATAATGATTATGTTCCAGTTTGACGGCTGGTGATCATTGACGCTGAATCCATAATGACTATGTTCCAGTTTGACGGCTGGTGATCATTGACGCTGAATCCATAATGATTATGTTCCAGTTTGACGGCTGGTGATCATTGACGCTGAATCCATAATGATTATGTTCCAGTTTGACGGCTGGTGATCATTGACGCTGAATCCATAATGACTATGTTCCAGTTTGACGGCTGGTGATCATTGACGCTGAATCCATAATGACTATGTTCCAGTTTGACGGCTGGTGATCATTGACGCTGAATCCATAATGACTCCAACAATCTGCGTCCACTGACTCGTTCAACCCGACGCACGTATTTCCAAAATTTTGGAGGCGTCATCTAACGAATATGCACCTGTTGCAGGAGATGGATCGACCATGATAAATCAAGGGTAGTGCCAGATTAGCTTGGCGCCGACAGGCGCCAAGCTAATCTGGCACTACCCTTGAATTATCATGGTGGACCCCTCTCCTGCTGTAGTTCGTCAGGGCTGAATGAGTTAAAGACAGGGAGCGTCTGTTCTTATTTATTTATCGTAAATTACCGTCACCTGCTGGTAGTTTCTCCACTTTCAAAAATGGATAAACTGTTAACATAATAGTGTCCTTGTTATTGCAAACTGTGTTTTCCATTCTTTGTCGTTTTCTGTACTCCAAAATGGATAAACTGTTAACATAATGGTGTCCTTGTTATTGCAAACTTTGTTTTCCATTCTTTGTCGTTTTCTGTACTCCAAAATGGATAAACTGTTAACATAATAGTGTCCTTGTTATTGCAAACTGTGTTTTCCATTCTTTGTCGTTTTCTGTACTCCAAAATGGATAAACTGTTAACATAATAGTGTCCTTGTTATTGCAAACTGTGTTTTCCATTCTTTGTCGTTTTCTGTACTCAAAAATGGATAAACTGTTAACATAATAGTGTCCTTGTTATTGCAAACTGTGTTTTCCATTCTTTGTCGTTTTCTGTACTCAAAAATGGATAAACTGTTAACATAATAGTGTCCTTGTTATTGCAAACTGTGTTTTCCATTCTTTGTTGTTTTCTGTACTCAAAAATGGATAAACTGTTAACATAATAGTGTCCTTGTTATTGCAAACTGTGTTTTCCATTCTTTGTCGTTTTCTGTACTCAAAAATGGATAAACTGTTAACATAATAGTGTTCTTGTTATTGCAAACTGTGTTTTCCATTCTTTGTTGTTTTTTGTACTCAAAAATGGATAAACTGTTAACATAATGGTGTCCTTGTTATTGCAAACTGTGTTTTTCATTCTTTGTCGTTTTCTGTACTGGCATCTTACACACTGAACAGTTTTTTTTCTTCTTAATGTCCGGATTTCGCTTTAACCCCTTTTGCTGACGAGACAGAAAACTAAACACGACCCAACTGCAGGAGACTCAGAATTCTCATGAGCCACCACATTTGAGGGGGCTCTTGAAGATATGTGCCTCTTGCTGAAACCATATTGTATCCCTGTTCGGCCTTGGACGGTTCAGGCACCTTGCCGCTGAACTGACAAAGATTTCTGGAACATCATTAATATGCGACCACTGACAGTGAAGAGGTCATCAGTAATGGCCCCTTCCTTCGCCTTCTAGCCGGGCAGAACGTGGTTATCAGTAATGGCCCCTTCCTTCGCCTTCTAGCCGGGCAGAACGTGGACCCAGTGTGTGACTGAGGATGTACAGTGTCTCGCTCCCTGCGACAACGGCTACACCCTGGATGAGCGCGACTGCCTGACCTGCTCATGCGCCCCCGTAGCTCTCCGCCGTTCCAACCGTCAGTGCAGGTCATCCCGTCGCGTGTGTTGGTCTGTGATTTTGGACCTTCCAGCGTAGAGCTCTACGCTGGAAGGCCTAAATCACAGACCACCACAATAATTTCTTTCAGCTGTATGATTTTGGATAAATTACGGCGCGAAAAATCGTCGTTAAGGAAAAATGAAACAAATGCAAACCAGCCACACATTTTTATGCGCACTGACACCATGTAGCACTGCAGATCCGTGAAAATGACTCGAACAGCAAAACAGTGCTGGCTGTCGGTGGCGGGTTTTGTGGAGGTGATTCCTGCAAGAATGACATCCACAAAAAAGAGCTATCGACAGCCAAAGGTTCATTAAGATTGACAATAACGTTCACAACAGCATTGCCTTGATTTGCCGTTCAAACTACGGTCACGGCACATGTATACATGTACAGCTCGGCACTGATATGATATGATATGATTATATGATTATGTTATGTTATGTTATATTATATTATATTATATTGTCCTTGGTGTCGTCAAGTGTCCCATAAAGCCCTGACTCACTACGACAGGACGTGGCTCAACCATAATATTTCAAGGGTGGTGTCAGAATAGCTTGGCGCCTGGAGGCGCCAAGCTATTCTGACACCACCCTTGAAATTTCGTGGTCGATCTGTCTCCAAAACTGTGATATAGACCTCAGAGGACACCTGCAAAATGTGATGACCGGCTTCATCCTCGGTGAATGCCTTAGAAGAAAACATGGCAAGCCGGCCTTTGCTCTATACCTGTTGTGTTTATTAATTTTGTCATCATTTTTTTTCCTTTCAGGCCGTTGCTCTGTCTGCCGGTGCTGACTGTCCACCCATCTTCTGCTTCATAGCCTGTGACGACGGCTTTGAATTGGATGACGCAGGATGCACCAATTGCTCTGTCTGCCGGTGCTGACTGTCCACCCATCTTCTGCTTCATAGCCTGTGACGACGGCTTTGAATTGGATGACGCAGGATGCACCACTTGCTCTGTCTGCCGGTGCTGACTGTCCACCCATCTTCTGCTTCATAGCCTGTGACGACGGCTTTGAATTGGATGACGCAGGATGCACCACTTGCTCTGTCTGCCGGTGCTGACTGTCCACCCATCAGTCTTCTGCTTCATAGCCTGTGACGACGGCTTTGAATTGGATGACGCAGGATGCACCACTTGCTCTGTCTGCCGGTGCTGACTGTCCACCCATCTTCTGCTTCATAGCCTGTGACGACGGCTTTGAACTGGATGACGCAGGATGCACCAATTGCACGTGCAATGCACCGCCGGCAGGCGTGCTGCAAACCGTTAGCCCTTTGTCTGTCGACAGCGCTTTTTGTCACGACGACTCCTGCAGTAATCATTGCGACGACTCCTGCAGTAATCATTGCGCTGACTCCTGCAGTAATCATTGCGACGACTCCTGTAGTAATCATTGCGACGACTCCTGCAGTAATCATTGCGACGACTCCTGCAGTAATCATTGCGCTGACTCCTGCAGTAATCATTGCGACGACTCCTGCAGTAATCATTGTGCTGACTCCTGCAGTAATCATTGCGCTGACTCCTGCAGTAATCATTGCGACGACTCCTGCAGTAATCATTGCGACGACTCCTGCAGTAATCATTGCGAAGACTCCTGCAGTAATCATTGCGACGACTCCTGCAGTAATCATTGCGACGACTCCTGCAGTAATCATTGCGCTGACTCCTGCAGTAATCATTGCGACGACTCCTGCAGTAATCATTGCGCTGACTCCTGCAGTAATCATTGCGACGACTCCTGCAGTAATCATTGCGACGACTCCTGCAGTAATCATTGCGACGATTCCTGCAGTAATCATTGCGATGACTCCTGCAGTAATCATTGCGAAGACTCCTGCAGTAATCATTGCGACGACTCCTGCAGTAATCATTGGGACGACTCCTGCAGTAATCATTGCGACGACTCCTGCAGTAATCATTGCGCTGACTCCTGCAGTAATCATTGCGCTGACTCCTGCAGTAATCATTGCGACGACTCCTGCAGTAATCATTGCGACGACTCCTGCAGTAATCATTGCGCTGACTCCTGCAGTAATCATTGCGACGACTCCTGCAGTAATCATTGCGACGACTCCTGCAGTAATCATTGCGACGATTCCTGCAGTAATCATTGCGACGATTCCTGCAGTAATCATTGCGACGACTCCTGCAGTAATCATTGCGAAGACTCCTGCAGTAATCATTGCGACGACTCCTGCAGTAATCATTGCGACGACTCCTGCAGTAATCATTGCGACGACTCCTGCAGTAATCATTGCGACGACTCCTGCAGTAATCATTGCGACGACTCCTGCAGTAATCATTGCGACGACTCCTGCAGTAATCATTGCGACGACTCCTGCAGTAATCATTGCGCTGACTCCTGCAGTAATCATTGCGACGACTCCTGCAGTAATCATTGCGACGACTCCTGCAGTAATCATTGCGACGACTCCTGCAGTAATCATTGCGACGACTCCTGCAGTAATCATTGCGATGACTCCTGCAGTAATCATTGCGACGACTCCTGCAGTAATCATTGCGACGACTCCTGCAGTAATCATTGCGACGACTCCTGCAGTAATCATTGCGACGACTCCTGCAGTAATCATTGCGACGACTCCTGCAGTAATCATTGCGAAGAAAAGCGCTGCCGACAGCCTAAGGGTAGAACCGACTTAGGTGTCTAATGCGCGAGATGGAAGCGTGATAGCTCAAGGGTAATGCCCGACCAGTTTACCCGCCTGGTCGTGGTGCGTGAATAGCACGAGGCCTGAAAATCTCAAGGGTAGTGTTTGACTAACTAGGCCATTTCCAGGCACCTTTGAGCTGATCCAGCACTGAAAACTCGAAATGAAAATACTTGTACACAGACTAATGAACTGTCTCCAAAATAATCCGACTCTAGAATGTGTGTGTGTGTGTGTGTGTGTGTGGTGTGTGTGTGTGTGTGTGTGTGTGTGTGTGTGCGCGCGCGCGCGCGCTTGTCGGCGTGCGTGCGTGGGTGTGTTTTATTCATGATGCTCTCTACCGCTTGGTTTTCTCTTGTCCGATGGACGATGTCATATGCAGCGTCACACCACTCGGCTCAAGACTTATTCTGCAATGAATGACAATTAGCCCTTTTTCTGGCCTACAGGAATCACCTCGACAAAAATAGCGCCACCGACAGATAGATAGCAAAGATCGTTGTCAATTTCGTCATGTAAATAATCCAATCCGTGATTTTTGTGCTTTGCTTTCAGGTATAGAGAAACAGCTTCCGGAAGACAATATAAGTTCTGAAGAAATCTAGATGCAGTAACTGAAATAGAAATGTTGGATCCAGTGTCACATCGCCATAGTGTCTGCGTGTCTGGCGTCCTAAACTAACCGTATCGTTAACTCATTCGAGACGTACTGCATTCGGATGCAGCACGTCTCGAATGGGTTCACAGAAAAGAAAGCAAATGACCAAAGAAAAAAGTTTATTTTATGTTGTACCGCATAATAAAGCTTACATGAAGTTTTGATCGTTTCTGTATTATGTGTATGCATATGATCTGTTTCGGAGGATATGAACTTAACTGAAAGCTGGCAGAACAGCATTGATTTTGTACCAGCGGCAGCTCAGTGTTGATGCTGGGTGTCTTGAATGAGTTAACGAACGTGTGCATGCAGCTACCGGTCTCTGTGTCTCTTACAGGAGTCTCAGTCGGTGTTCCTGATCGTGCTTTCTGTAAGTTTATAATTCCTGGTGCGCAAAAGGCTATCGTGCCGCAGTGGGCACGCCCACAGTGACTATCACTAACACACTCAGCTGAGAAGAGCATAAATTCAAACATTACATCATGAGGATGAAATTAGATATCATTTGAGGTTTGCAGCACAGTTCTGGAGACTGATCGACCATGATAGTTCAAGGGTGGTGTCGGCGGATAGCTTGGCGCCAAGCCATCCCGACACCACCCTTGGACTATGACGGTCGATCCGCCCATATCCTGGCGTAGCATGTCAGAGCTTTAACCCATATCATACTGAGGCTAAAAGCTTCAAATTTGTACACTGCCATAATTTATGCAAGCTAGTTATAGTACTTACAGATAAGGATATAGACCAATGGCTTTAGTTGAAAGGTAGTGCCAGAATAGCTTGGTGCCTAGAGGTGCCAAGTTATTCTGGCACTACCCTTGAACTATTTTAGTCAAACTTATTTCACAAACTGGTGTATTCCGAATGATAGGCGCCAAGCTAATCTGGCACTACCCTTGAATTATCTTGGTCGACCCATCTCCTGCTGTAGTGCGTCAGGGCTGAATGGGTTAATCCGTTCACCCAGTTAAACCTGATACACTACAATGCACATCTGGGGGGTGGGGTGGGGGGGGGGGGGGAGGGAGGCTGAACGACCGCAACAGTTGACTGGTGGTGCTAGGAATATATGACTTGGTGTAGGCAGCGCCAAGCTATGCCGTGTATCAGGGCTGATGTGTCAAAATGTTGCTTCAGCATTGTTTATGTTTGAACATGAAGATTAACTCTTGAATTCCCAGAACTATATGACTTCCATTTCTACAGAATGGTAGTCATTTATTTTTGGAAGTTTAAGAGTTAAACATCATTAGAAGGCAGGACAAGCCGGACACAAGAAGAAGAAAAAGACAAGAAACTGCGCTAAGGGTCAGACTATGTAGGCTAAAGGCACGCAGACTCAACACAGAAATATATCTTTCCAGTCAGTGACCGAGACACTTTTCATTTTCTTTTTATTAACAATTTTTCGACGACTAAAGTACCTTTCCATTGTCATGCAAACAGGGGCGGGTTGGGGGGGGGGATCCTAGGTGTTCCCCCCCCCCCTCCCCCGCTTGTTGATTTTTCGGCCCCTGGAAGCAAGGTCTAGCGTCGAAGAGGCCTTTTGTATCCGGTTGAAGGTCAACAAAAAAAGTTGGACCACCCGCCCTCCACCCCCCCCCCTACCCCCGCCCGTCGAGGTAACTGCCGGATCCGCCCCTGTGCAAATATAATCGGACTCCACTAACACCTGTCTGTTCTTATGGGTGAATGTGTTCGCTATATTCGTTGTGTCACCGGCGTCTTATTATCATACCGGCCATTCACGGCAGTCGATGTTCTTCTCTTCTCATGTTCACCCACGTTGAAACACAGATGGAACTGAAGTGAACTCAAATTTTGATTAGCGCTGGGACAGGTCAGTGTAGCACACCTGCGTTAGATCGACCCGCTGTCACTTCAACTTAACCCATTTAGACGCAATGCCCTATAGCAGGTGATGGATTGGCCATGATAATTCAAAGGTAGTGCCAGATTAGCTTGGCGCCGTCAGGCGCCAAGCTAATCTGGCACTACCCTTGAATTATCATGGTCGATCGATCCCTAAACTGGTACATAGTTGTTAAGTGACATCTCTACAATTTGCGAAATACAGCCTCGGGGTTAAATGGGCTAACCCCTTCACTGGCGAGAAGAACTGAGCACCTCGCTGCCGAGAAGAATGGAACACCACCCAGCTGCAAGAAGCATGGATCCTCCTGAGTCACCGCACTTGCGGAGGGGCTCATGAGGGACTGTGCCTCTTGCTGACACCACTTTGCGTCCATGCTCTTTAGACTGCTGGGGCCCTTTCTGACGATGAATTTGCAATGATTTCAAAATCTACAATCTTCGTCCACTGTTAGTCAAGGAGTTGACGCGCACGCCAGAACCAGCTATGGTCACTTTCGCGTGGCAATTTTGCTTGAGGGAGTAACAGATTGAGAGTCAGTGTGGCGTGTCGCGCTGCTTAGTCCTTTGGCTTTCGTTAGCGTGTTTGGTCAAGGATGGATGATACAGGAATCACCTCGACCAAACACGCTACAGACAGCCAAAGAGTTAAGACCCACGTTCCTTGCAGAGGAAATAGTACATTGGGCCAGTCTGGATGACTTCATCGCCAATTTCACGAAATGTCAGTCTGACTGACGTCATCGCCAAGTTTGATGGAACTTGGCGATGAAGACTGTCCTTCGGCCACAACGACCGTCCCTAAACGTTTGTATAGTTGGATTTTTTGCGACCAGCCAGGTCTCCGTTGGACTGCGACACTTTGGCAGCGAGACTGGGCTTAGCGTGAGCAGCGGGACTGGGAGCGTGAGCAGCGGGACTGGGCTTAGCGTGAGCAGCGGCCCCCGAGTCTCGACCATGGTCCGTTTTCTTTTGCTTCCCTAACTTTTCGGATTCGGACGATTTCTCACGCCGCATCCCACGACTGTCTTTCTGAGTGGTTTTAGGTTCAAGTCTAGGCGTATGGGGGTCGGATTTAGCACGAGGGCGCATGGGTCGCTGCTCTGTCTTGCTGACGTTATCTTGAGGCTTGGCCTCTGTGACGGGTGAGTGGGCTTTTCCCTGTTTTCTGCAAGCTCGTCTCTGAAACAGCGTTTCTGTTTGCTGCTGGGTTTTCAGTTTGTCCGCACTAGCGTCTATGGCGCTGTGGTTTGGTTCTTTTGATGTGGCGGCACCGGGAGGAGGTAAGGGAGGGGCACGAGGTGGTTTACCCGGCACTGCTTTGGCGGCGTCTTTGGCCGGTCTGGGTGTTGTTCGCTTTGTGGTACTCGTTACTAACTGGGCATCGTTCTCAGGCACATCCTCTTTCAGTTCCTTACGTCCCTGGGGATGTGACATTCGCCTCTTGGGTTCTTTGATATTCGCCTTCGCCACAGCCTTGACACTATTCTCAGCGTCCTTAACGCTGCTGCTTGATGTGTCTTCTCTTGGCGGCCGAGCGTGTAGCCTGTTCAGTTCCATCCTTTTTTCCGCAGATTTTGTCACACTAGTTTTCTTTTTTGGAGGTGGCTTTGGTGAACCCTCATCGTCCAGTCCTGCATCAGGCGAGTCCGTCACACTTATGTTCACTTCGCTTTCTTCTTTAACCACCTTGTGCACGCTGTCGCCAGTATGGTTTATGGCATCATCCTCGGCTAGATGCACGAGGGGATTTACGTCGCCCCTGTTCACATATTGAAACAAACCCTCAAGTCGTGTTTTCTCCGTCCTTTGTTCGGTCAGTCCCTGCTGCAACTCCTGAATACGGAATTTGAGGTCGTCAGTGAAGCGGATGAGGCTAGGCCTCACCTCTAGCTGTATCATGTAGTCCTGCATCAGCAAGGCCTGTTGGAACTGCAGCATCTGAATCTCGCGCTCACTCTTGTCGATCTGCGCGTCAAGTCCTGACGTCGACGCTTTCCTATGCTGACCCCCCGCCCCTTCTGGGTCCTTACCCTGAGATGTGTCCGCCTGGAACTGTCTTTCTCTCGTGGTCACAAGGTCTTTCTTGTCACGCAGCTTGTCCTCCAGTTGGGCAGTGACGCTTTCATAAGTCTCTACAAGGCTGTCAAAGTGACGTTCTCGCTCCTCAAGTAGCTCTAACTCGCTTCGTAGCGTCTCTAGCAATTCTTCCTTCTTGTGAATCTCCGCCGACACTGCTTCTAGCTGCTCTGAAGAGGCCTTATGAGAATCTGTCTCCTGAGTGGCAGCGGGAGAGTGACTCTGACCCGACTCCTGCGGAGTCAGGTCAGAGTCACTCGCCCGCTGAAGCTCAGGGGAAACAGGTTCCGGTGTAGGTTCCCTGCACATGGGCAAGTCTGGGTAGATGTCGTGAGCCAACACCCACCACTGCTTGGCCAGCTCCAGACACTTGTAGTACTTG